>NW_022261413.1:79749-90511 GCF_009602425.1 Actinia tenebrosa
AACAGTATTCACTGAATCATAACCTACTCTAGCGATTAATAATTAACCTCAGATCGACCTATTCTGAGCCAGTTAACAGTATTCACTGAATCATACCCCACTCTAGCGATTAATAATTAACCTCAGATCGACCTTTACTGAGCCAGTTAACAGTATTTACTGAATCATACCTCACTCTAGCGAGGGATACTATAATCGATAGGATGTTATTAATCCCTTTTCTCCCCAGATTTGATTGGGTCGGGTTTCGGAAGCGCGGGAAGGTGGGCGCATTTCAGACTTGCTACCACTTTCTATTTGTCCACACCATAAGTAATCTAAGTCGATCTAGTCTGGAGTCGTGCGGACCGTAAACAAGCTGTAATCAACGAGTGCGCGATCTTTCTGTTGGTTGTTTTGATCACTAAGAACTAGAAGTTTTTATCGTTTTTGTTGTTTTTGTTATCATAAAAAACACATTGACATAAGTTTTTTATGTGTCTGTCCTCTTATTGACGACACATTTCGTCATCACATTGTCAAAGTAGTATGCTTATCCACTCGGCTACGACAACGTGATGACGCAATTTATAGTCAGGATTTTCAGAAGGTTCGAAAGTCTCCACATTTTGTTTGAGCCACCGAAACGCCGAACGAAAGGAAGAATTGAAAAAGCGACATTACGTTTTATTTTTCCAATCCTACAAAGCCGCCATTTTGTTGTCACGAAGGTGGGCCCTGCCCCCCTTGACGCCCCCCCCTACCTACGCCCATGAATTTATAGCAATCGTAATGTCGTCTGCACGTATACTGACCACAAATTCTACAGCTTTTCTTGCAGTTTACTCTCATGTAAGCAGGATTCCTACTGCATTCTCCAATGGAAGACCAGTATCGACAACTTCGGTGATTATCCACGCAATTTACTATTAAAAGAGGAACAAAAAGAACAAGTATTAGATTGTCTGCCGTGAATTTTCATCTTAAAAATTTTTTAAAGTGATAATATACTGCAAATAAAACAGGATTCATTGTTATTTTATAACTCTGATATTGTTCTTTATTGCGCTACAAAAAAACAAAAAAACAAAAAAACAAAAAAAACAAAAAACAAAACAAAACAAAACAAAACAAAACAAAACAAAACAAAACAAAACAAAACAAAACAAAACAAAACAGGCCAAATGCAACGACGGGAAATGTTGGGTGCAACAACAACATTGTACCCGAAGACAGCCCTTTCACATGTAGCTGAGTATACACCTATTGCTTTGTCGGTCGGAGATTTGAATGGCTTAAATCTAAGTCCGAGGAACGCTGCAACGCTGTATATTAAATATTAAACAACCTAGTTTCTCTTTAGAGATTGGAATATGAAGCATGACCTTTGGAATATGATCTTTCGCATTTTGGCAAGAAAACATCAAAGCACAAAAATTCCGTTTAGTTTCAGACCAGCCATGTCAGATCTCCGACAGACGTCTTTTGAAATAGGTGTACATGTATGTGCGCAACACATGTTGTCAAATTTCTTCGTTTGCAACGTGCGCTACTAACCGAAATAGTGTGATGCTTTTTTATCTAACTTTGCCCCAAGTTCAAAATACGAAGGCGGAGGGGGGAGGGGAGGGGGGATGATAAAATATAGATACATGTTCTGAGACAGGTAAATCGCAACAGCTAATGCCAATCACTGCGGACCCTGGTATCATCATTTCATTTTTGGTATCATCTCTCGCTTGAATATCTTGTGGCCCGAAAGAGGGGCAGTTTTTTTGCGCACAACGATTGCAAAGTGTATTCGAATTTCAATCTTCCGCTTCTTCTTACAGGCATGTTTCGCCTCTCTTAATAATGTTAATTAACTTAGGCCTCATGCTGTAAACACGCTTGTAAAAGCTGAAAAAAATAGTAAATACCTGGAGGAGGAGGCTGCGTAGGAGGATTTGGTGGAGGTGTTGGGGTTTTTGGAGGTGTTGGGGGTATTGGTGGGTTTGTGTCGGGTGGAGGCGTCTGAGGTGGTGGTGGTGTGGGCATGCCAGTATCGGGTGGAGGCGTCTGAGGTGGTGGTGGTGTGGGCATGCCAGTATCGGGTGGAGGGGTCTGAGGTACTGGAGGTGTTGGGGGTATTGGTGGGTTTGTGTCGGGTGGAGGCGTCTGAGGTGGTGGTGGTGTGGGCATGCCAGTATCGGGTGGAGGGGTCTGAGGTACTGGAGGTGTTGGGGGTATTGGTGGGTTTGTGTCGGGTGGAGGAGTGTCAGGTGGTGGAGGTGAGGGACAGTCTGTAGTGGGTTGAGGTGGTGCTGGGGTATCAGGTTTGGGCGGGGTGGGTACTACTCCAACTGGTCTCTTGGTTCTGAAGTCCATCAGGATGCCATTTCCATCTGTCATTTAAAAGATAAGAAACACAAGTTAGAGGTAAAAAAGGAATGTCTAGCCTAAGGTTTGTTGCTACTTGCTACTACAGTTGTAACATTTCAGTGTTCGTATTGTTTAGTTGATTTGGCGCATAAGTTATTTAATCGCCCAGTCCGCATATCATCATCATCACATCACCATCACACATACTTTATCATCATCATTGCCATCGAACATAACGTACATCATCATCATCGTCATCGTCATCATCATCACAACGTAGATAATCATCATCACATTATAACCACCATCATTGTCGTCGTCAAAATTTTATCATTACCATCTTCTTAATCGCCTTCGCCATCATAACCATCGTCATCATCGTTCACCAACACCTACATCATGACGTATTATCATCATCACATGATGACCATCATCATCACCACCTTACCATCGTTGGTATCATTACTGCTACAGTGATTTAAAAGAATCTAAGTTGGCTTACTTCGATCACAATCCATCTTGAAATGATAGCGATGTGCAGGAAGATTTCCAGCTGCAAGTATACCAAACATGAATAGGGAAATAGGATGAATAAGTAAAGAATAATACTTGCCAACAAAAGAGCTTGTCAATAATTACATATATATGATTTAGGGGTAAAAAGCAAAGCACATCGACGTTAGCAACTCAAGGTGAAGAGGGGTTCAGAGGAGAATATACTGATTTATTCCGTTTCTCCCTTCCCTTCAGCTGCTATGCAGACTATACTTTTGCACGCGTAGTAGTGGCTATAGTATAACCAAGTTTTCAAATCCTACCCACTTTAAGGAACTACCGCGACGCGTTTCCTCCCCACTTAATAAATATAAAGACTTGCGCAGCACTCTCAAGGTCACTTTTTGAGATCCCTCTCGTATAGGTCCGCGCTCACCTTTAGTGAGTTAAGGAGCATTTCTAAGATAGTTAGCCAGTTTGACTTACAGCGCAAGTCTACATTTCTCATTTCTCTAGAGAAAAGCCCTTGAGTCAAAAAGGGAGAGACCTAACAAACCGCTTCTCAAATGTGCAACCTAGTCCATGGATCAAACCCGAGACCCCAGATCGAGGTGAGAGTCGAGTGTACTACAGCTACGCCACCTTTGATTGGTTTAGTGAATTAAAGTCGAAACAGTATGAATTAACGTCTAAGTAGAAGCTTTAGTGCAGTTTTCGTATGGCGGTGAAAAGCTCAGTGCCGTAAGCGTGACGTGCCGTGACCGTGATACTTTCTAGAATTTTAATAGGCTGATTTTTTTCACGCGCAATATGATTGGTCTAAAAGTGCCGTGATCTTGGCGTGACCGTGTCCGCGCCGTGTTTATGCCGTGTTCCGGGTATTTGATTGGATAAAGAGTCAATTCTCGTGCAATGTGATTGGTCTGGCGTATCCCTTGCTGTGTCACGACCGTGTTCGTGCCGTGAATTTTTCACAGTCATGCAAAAACTGCACTAGCAAAAACGTAAATAGTGATGAGTCCTACCTTTAGCTTCGCAGCGCTTGATCACCCTGTTTTGACACGGAAAAACCTCTTTGACGAAATTATAAAGTACTGAATCATATGAGAGCAGTTCACTTCTTGTATTAACGTGGTTATGAACACCATTAGTGGGTATCGCCTCGTCGTTCACATCAAAGAAGCTCTGCGTTCCTTCAGCAAGGTACTCCCTATCGGTGCTCATGGCGTAGGTTCGCGCCCACTTGGCTCCAGTTCGTTTCAGGTAGTTGTACCGAGTGCGAAGACGTCTGTCAAAGTCGCGAATAGCGCCATTGGAGGCGATGGCAATTTCATGGATTCCATGAGTGAATTCGTGGAGAAAGATGTCTTCACGGGGATATCGGTCGTTTCTTAAGTCACACATGATGTTTTCCTCTCCACCTGAGGAAAATAAAAGAAGAAAAAAAAAAGATATCAGTAGACCGTTTTCTCAAGGTTGCGTGCGCATCCAACTTGATGAGTCACAACACTGAAAAACGCAAATTCAGTAAAATTGAGAAGACAGTTTTGAATTCTTATTGAAAACAATTACATAGCATTGCATGATAATACTGGTGTTCTGGTATCGTGGCCAGTCAAGTTCCTTAAATTGGTATGCGCACGCAATCTTGAGAAAACGGTCAATGGACCTCTTTAGCTTGGGCGTAATGTTTTCCTATCATTACCTTCTCTTGCATAACGGCTAAATAGAGAAATGATACTCTAGAGAATGACACGTGTTCTGAAGTGGGAAATTATTAGGCCCAAATAAAGAGGGGTAGATCTGGGATTTTAAATTGGGGAGGACGTTCAACCAGGAGATAATAACGTTCTCAGAGATGCTACCTCCTTTGTTTACTGTATGAGGGAAACCCTGGACAGGAACGGGGTTGTACAACCATGTGTCCTTGAACCTCCCCAAGAACCACGCCGGATACAGGATTTTTGAACAGGATCAAGATACAGAGGTATAGTTATAGTTTTCGAATTAGAGAAATGGCTCATTTTCCCATCGACCCATCATTGGTTTTACTTATTAGGATTGGTTATAATAACAGACAAAGGGGAAATTGTCAAAATTGGCCGCTTAAAAGAGGTTGGCCGGTTTATATGTTGTTTTTTTTTTTTTGCTCTACCCTATATTACTTGAAAACAGACTATACTTACAGGTGGAGATGGGGTTCTGTATGGTACCTCCCAATCCTCTTGCTCTCTGATTCCACCAGCCAGGTAACCAGGAATGTTCAGGAATTGACGTAACACCTTCGCGAACACCAACGACACCAGCGCGACCCTTACGTTGGTACAGATATTGACGGATGTCTTTACGATCAGCTAATAGGAACACGACTATGTAACAGGCACGTCTGAGCGCCGCGTCACTTGGTTGGTTAGAACTGATGACGGGAATACCAAAAGCGTGGAGGTATTTCCTGTAGAAGGTGCTGAGACGTAGTTCTGAGCGTACATTGGCTGGGACCGGCCCAACTCGATCACATTCCCACGTGGTGGGCTGCGCTCCACGACGGTATGTAGGAGCACTTGCTGTAATGGAATAAAAAAGGTTTTTTTCTACATGACAAATGCAATGGAAGGTATTGTCTATTTTCGGCATAGAATAGATAAAATCCTAAGTTAAGATGGGTATGTGCAGTGCGCATTGTTTTTAGAAAAGGCTTAGCTAACGAGCTGAATATTGACCCGTCAGTATTGAACAGTAGACTGCGCGCAGTGGTCACAGAGATATTATCAAGGGCTAAGTAAAATCACTTTACCATCTGTTTTACTTAGTAAAGCATAGGCACAACAGTTGCCTACGACAGTTTTACATACCATAACGAAGAGTGGTCTTGGTGAGCCTTTTCAACTCTTCGAAATTCGCCGGCGCTGAAAAGTAAAGAAAAGATAATGAACAATTCCAAACTATTTTTATCTCCATGTATAATAAATAAATAATGATAAATGGGATTTAGCAGTGGCATTTCTACAGAGCAGCTATTCATCCACTGTAATTTCAATTGGAATTTAGGAGTTGATTTTTGCGGAGGGAGGAAAGCCGGAGAACCCGGAAAACCCTTGAAGCACAGGAGAGAACCAACTAACAACTCTACTCACATACGACAGCGAGCTCAGCGTGACTCGAACCCGGGTCGCATTGGTGAGAGGCGAGCGCGGTTATCGCTACGTCACCCGTGTATATGAAAAATAATATAAATTAAGACAGGATGCTTTGATATTAGGGCAATAGTTTAACGTCCTATTAAGATAATCTTATCTTGCTTTCCTTCCCTCTCCTTCCCTATCTCCATGCATATGAAATGTATATGAGGCCTTGATGCCATGTGATCATTAACTACATATCTTATAGGCACTCGGCCTGATAATGAAGCATCACATGTTGGTCGTCCAGGTTTTATTTATCTCAAACATCTCAAACACTAGCTGATTACTTGTCAGCATTTCTGTTATGCAGACAATAAGATGGCAAGAGTACGGGTTACCGGAGCTTGTGTCCCATCATGAAGGAACCTTAGGGGGAATATATAGATCGATAGAGTTACGATTACGCATCTGTAAAAGTATCAAGACCTTTGGTACCAATTATATATATTAATATCTCTTTCCCTCGAACTCTTGGGTGCTCCTTGGCAGTATAGTCTTCTTCGTTTGTTTGCGGGCCCACAGGTTAGTTGTATTGAAAGCAGGACGCTCTGTTAGGAACGCATAAACTATCCACCGAGGTAGATATTAGATATTTACAGAAATGATAAGATTACAAAGAACTTACTTCTAAGTTTTGACGCTTTGTTGCCTGCGTGAACTACAACCAGGAGTAAACACGATACAGCACAGAATACCCTCATGTTGGCGAGGATCACCTTGAAATCTCTGACTTCAAGCCCTTAATGTTAGCTACGATGTTCTGGAAGGCCTTGATAATGGACTAAATGACTGGCAAATAACTAGAGCTGTTAAATAATCTTTAGTGCGCATAATAGGTGGGGCTCAACGAACGTCATCGTTGCGATATTGTTCGGCGCTGTGCTGATAGTCGCCCGCTGTGTTGAACTCTGCGCGCTTCTTACATCTGAATCATTGTCTCTAAAACAAACACAGTGGAATTATTTCAACAGTTTTAAAATGTGCAGCTTGAACACATTAATAGTGCTAATGTAGTGGCAATTATTGTCCGTTCAGCTGTATACATCCACTTTTCTACTCAAATATCAAATGTGCTAGCATATTATAGGACCAGGAAGATCATTTTTCGCCTCCACACAGGCTCGATCAAATTTCATCTTCGTACTTCCGGTCACTACATGAGTGAGAAACAGCCTGACGCAACTTTATAATGCTCTTCAAAGGCGAGATCAAATTACTTATTTCGTAAGAGGGGGATCGACGGGGCGGTATAGTGATAGTCTCCCCCACACGTGAGTAGAGTTTGTCTGAGGTCTCTCTCTTGATTCGAGGATTTTCTCCGGGTTTTCTCCCTCCGCAAAACCTAACAAGCTAGTTTCAATTCGATCTGTGTGTTAGCTGTGCCCTGACTTTGATCAACTCAGAGGTTGCTTCTGGGTTCGATAAAATATGAAGGAAATTGGAAGGGTATTACTGATGGAATACACGTCATCTTCAGCTCATTTACCTTATGCTCAGGTCAGAGGTAAACCTGCAGAAAGGGAAGCGGAAGATGTTTTAGTAAAAAAAATATATGCCGAATATAAAGCAGAGACACACGTCTCGATACGTCTGTTTTTGGTTTTGTTTAGATATTTTTTAAGCATATACAGCTATTTAAAAAAAGGTTGAATACTGAATACTGCATAGTGAATTCCAAGACCGAAGTGCATTGTGGGATATAGTGACATTGTCTAAAGTAGGATTAATAATAATTATTTATTCTATTTTTAGTGTATTCCATCTGAAACAATTTACTAACTACATGTAAAGAGTTAGTAATTGCTGTATATTTACTTTTTATTTCAAATTAACACAACCCACAATGCCCTTTGGTCTTGGAATGCACTATTCAGTATGCAGTATTCAATATTCAACCTCCTGAAATAACCGTAGATACTTTTACTCGTATGATACGTGTGAATAAACCAAAATCTTATATTCAAATTTCTCACTTACCCTTTTTGACGACAGAACCGATTGATTTGTCCCAAAGACCCCCCCCCTCCCCCCCAAAAACAACAACAACAAAAATCAGTCGAGACCGTACTAATGTAGCTACTCAGACCCATACTCTTTTTAAATTCGTTAGGTAAACCGCTAGACGGGGCTGGATTGTGGTTAACATGGTCGTCACTATTTAAGGCTTTGAATTTATAGGTTTATAGCTCGGATCTCTTCATCCTCTAGTCTTCTTCGCAACTGTTATTAGTTTCCGTGTCAGAAACTAATGACGGCTGCGATCGGACTCATCCCCTACATCTAGGTAATTTTGCATTCCACGTACTTTGCTCCCTTAATCCCTCTAGATGGGTGAATATTGCACTTGGAAAAATATACTTTCTTACCTGGGAAAGGGATTGTTACCTGGGACGTTGAAGACACATGCAAATATGAAACGAAATATAAGAAATGACTAGTGGTTAGACTAGTTGGGACTGCGTCTGGTGTGGTCAAGAAACTATAGACATATAGAATAGGGATACCTTAACACCGTAAAAAAATTGGTACTATACTGACGTGACGTTCGTTCTTAGTCGGTGTAACAAGAGGTGCACATACATACCTCGAGGTACATACATACCGAGCCAGAGGGGCCGGAAATTACCAAATATTTTGCACTGTTGGTATATCAGATGATAGATCAAATGTCACGCAGCACGCTTACAGAAGTATTGCAATAAGTGTAATTTCATCCCCTGTGTGTGGTCGGATTAGTTCAAAACTGAAAACCTTTTTTTAATAGTACAAATAACATTAGACTTGCACCATGCAAAGTCTCTCTCGCTATAAACCTCAGGGCCGGGAGAACCTCGCTAAGCCAATAGTGGTGGGCGTTGAGCAAAAGGATTGATTAAGGGACCCCCAAAGCGAGCGAATTTGCTGTGATTTTTTTAGTCGCTCGGTATCGCTTCAAAAATACTGGGATATTTCTGAATTTAGCTTTAGTTGTAGCTAAAACATTTAGGCTTTCAACAGTTAATTTGAAATATTATTTTTGATTTGCGTTTGCCGTTACGGGCCGATTTTTCTAACAGTGGTTTTTCACGATATTGTCCTCCTGCTGGCTTAAAACTCGATAGATTTTCATGAAACTTCAGATTCTTGGTAAATAGATGGTCATAATTTTATCTCCCAAAATGAAGAAAATCTATCGAGAGCAAGTAGTTGTGCGGCAAAATAGGCCAACAAAAATAGCAAGAAAGATGCCGATAGATGTTCTTGAAACTTGGCAGACAGAAATATATATGACCACCTTATTGGCGTAACCACTAAACTCTACAAACTCGTTGGGAAGGAAACGCACGGAGACGCTAAATAAGGGTCAGTCTCGCAAACTCTCGTATTTGGTCTTGAATAGATGGCCAACCATATAATGGGGGAAACATTCAAAAAATGCAAGCGCATTCTATATGTTTCCCCCGTGATAAGAAATAGCAATCAACGTGTGAGTAACATTTATGCCCAGACGGAACTGAAGTAGACGTCGATTGAATAGTCTCTTGCATCTAATTAATACAATGGAAATAGTAATGGAACTAGGGTTAAGTGCAGAAAAGAAACTCTAATCTGCGAGAAGCTTCTTTAAAAATGAAATGATAATTAAAAAAAAGAGTAAATGAGATTGAGAGCAATGGTTTCCTTTCTCTGAATACATTTGGATTTTTTTWAAAGATGATTCGCCGCACTTAATCAAAGACGAATTTCAAATATTATTACTTCAGTAAAAAGGTTTAAGAACTAACGAAAAAACTATGCGAGATGAAGAAGTCTATTATAATGCGATAGACCAGTATATTGTCTCGATCCCATTATTGCTGTTTATGTATGTTCTAGTCGAATACAGCTGAATGCCTTTTAGGGAAATTACTGAGTAGCATTATTGATTATAACGTAAAGCCTTGAGTGCTCAAAAACAGCTGTGTATATGTTTTAACCGTTGAGGCACTATACAATGAGGGCTTTAATGGACATGAGTTAATACAGGAAATAGGTTTTTTGTATCTGGTCCATCTTTATAAATACGGAAAAGAAGGATTGAATCGAATGATAAAAAAGATAGAAATTAAGAAAGAAAGGAGGATAGACATAAAGAAATTAGGACAGAAAAAAGAAATCGAGACAGACAAAGAGAAATTAAGACAGACAGAGAAATTGAGACAGACATACAGACCGAAAGAAAAGAAAAGAAAAAAGAAAAGAAGGAAACAAGCAAGAAAAGCAAGCAAGCAAGCAAGCAAACAGGCAAGCAGGCAAGCATGCAGGCAAGCAAGCAAGCAAGCAAGGGCAGAGATCAAATGGAGGGATTCCATGTTTACTTAACATGGCCAGAACATTTTGTAAGAATATTTGTCATAAATAATACTGATTACTAAAGTAACAAATTCGAATCAGCTCAGTTTTACCTATATATATTGGTTAGGACTTTTCTAAACAAATCCAATATTTACATTTTCCTGGGTTTTTTTTAACTACTTTCTTTCTTTGTCTTTGTCTTTCCTTCCTTTGTCCTAAATCGGTCTCTCGGGCCCCTGTTGCTCAGACATGAGGGATCAAAAAGGTGTTGTTCTGCTTGCAGAGTATAACACAGGTGGTGGCGACTGTAAAATACTAAGTCTACTACTACGTCCGCGTTCATAATGTATGGCAGAAGGGGGGGCAGGTAAAAATTTGAAATGTCCAGAATAGTTCTTAACACCCCCCTTAAAGTCATGCAAAAAAAAAAA
>NW_022261413.1:90901-107332 GCF_009602425.1 Actinia tenebrosa
ATAATCCATATTTTGGTGCATGCGTACTTTTTCGGAAAAAGAGATATAAACGGTCAAAATAAGCAAAGTAAAAATTAAATTGAAGTCAAAATCAAAGTTAAAATCATAGTACAAATTAAAAATCGGGGGAAAAATATTTTTAATTTTTGGCAAGTCTTTGAACGCGTGCGCTGTTATACCTGAAGTCCAAGAAATATGGATTATGCCAGAGCCCTCGTTCTTCAACCCAGGCCAGAAGAAACGCAGGCTCTGGGTACGAGATTGATTGGTTAGCTTCTGTCAGAAGTTAAATAATAAATTAAACACGGAATGCTATTCTAGGGTTACGTCTACGAGAATTCGGATGTTTTCGAACATGAATTTTTTTTCTATACAGATTGGCAGATTGGCCTTGAAAACGCAACTTTTCGAAAACGGAAACGCGTGGACACGGGCGAAAACGATTTCAAAACGCTACTTGTGGACAAGATTTCAAAAATATCTGGATACGTTTGGACGAGGCCTAAGATTAGGAAACACATCGAACTGATCAGAGAAAAAATATTAATCATTTAGAATCGAGGGAATTCGTAAAACTGAAGTGGCACTTTCACTCTTGAAATTATTAATTTCCAGGCCACCAAAAAAAAAAGACGTTGCTAATAAGAGTTGAGAACAGTAACACAATTACTAATGGGTTTCATATTCTTATTGCACCTTAGTTTTCAGTGACGTCATTACTATGCCACTATTTCAGATCAACTCAGTTCTGGGAACAGCATAGCATACGCGGGGATATTGCACTGTGTGTAAATTCTTGTGCGAGGGAAATGGAGCTCTCAAGGAAAAATAGGTACCAAAACATAATGGGTTGTCACGTAAACCAGTCGCAAAAGACATGGCAAGATATCGTATTGCAAATCCTATCTTTTATATGATGCTTTCTTCGTTATAGTTGTTGATTCCTATACCCAAAACTCGTGCCGCCTAACTTCATGCCCTGGCAAATGGATGCATGTGCAGCCATGGGAAACAAGGTCAAATCCCGCAATACCGCATATGCGAAGTTGCGAAAAATAGCCAATGAAAAGCTGCAATTTTTCTTTAAAATAAATAGATATGAATAATATATGACGAATATTATACCTGGTTGGTATTGTAGACCACGTACTCTGAAAGACAAAAGAAGTTAGGAATAAGAACCAGAAAGTTAAAAAAAGCGGAGTTATCAGTAGAAAACGGGCGCGCGTGATGTGCGTAGTTCTAAAGCACGAGGGGTTTGGCAGAACATGAGAGATGTTTTAGGAGAAGCACGACGCAGAGTGTTTTTCACGGCAAGCAACATTTTTGTTTCTTATATAAAATAGAAATTGCAATAATTGTTTTATTGTATACAAATGAAGCAATAGCAAGTGTGCGCGCGTGCTGTGTGCTCTCATAAAGCACACTCACCCAACCAATCAGAACGCTAGATTCGTAACAGTCATTTGATAATAGCCTATAATATTGTAGTGGTAGTACCGGGTGTGGAGAAAGCTCACAGAAGACCCCTTAAGGAGAGTGATTGATCAGCGCTAACTAGTTTTTCTCATAATAGGCGCGTTGACCACGTCAAAATAATAATAGTGTTACACCAATACATAGAGACATTCTGATAGCGCATTAACGCTAATGTCAAAAGTCTGGGGTATCATTAGCATCACTACTTACCGTTATAGTTGAGAGTGTATCCATTAGGGTTGACGATATCAGTGTCTATGCCCTTACCAAGTGGTACTATCAAACCATCAGGCCTATAGAATGATTAAGGATATTAAGATACGCCTCACGCTCTTGATAAACCTATTAGTAAGCAATAAGACCCCAAATGTGCTGCGACTAGACTGAAGACCTACCTGCCAAGCTCAGATATAACTTACTGACAACAACCACCATCAAGAATCCCTTGATCCCACCATTAAACAAATGACATTTAACCTTAATTACCTACCCTCCTAACAAAAATGAATTGACAACCTAATCACCCACACCCTATACTGCTAGACTACCACTAATCTATATGACAGGACATCTTACTGACAATCTACCAACAATACTGTTTAACTAGTTTAGAGCCAGACCCATAAACTAATTCATCTCTCAAAAAAAAAAAAACAGTGTGCACAAGAGTTGTTCTTGCCATGTGTATTGATAAGGGGGTTCAGCTCTTTATTAGCTACCATTGTAGTGAGGCCCCTCCCAAAGGGTTTGACTTACTAAACCTGTGGAGATGGCAGGTAACTCCAAAGATGAACACCTAAGCATGTGTATTGCCAGGTAAGTGGTACATTGCCCCTCCCCCCATAATGAAGACCTTACTACTGTACGTGCTATATGTGGCTACCATTCAACCTGTGACCTGCTGTCAACCCTACCAAAATGCAATTCATTTTCAATAAAACAATTACTGTTAATAGTGAGTAGAAACATGTTATCTTGTAACAATACCTGGTAGTGGTTTCCACAGGGTCTGGTGCTACCTTACCCAAAGCCTTGACGCTATGGCAACCATCTGGTAGCTGATCAGCATTGTAGTTAGCAGCCAATAGTTCATTACTCTTACCAAGGGAAACCTAAAAAAATGGCAGATCAGTATTGAAATCAAATGCCACTGGATTCTTGTTATCAGGAAAAGATTGGTTGTTATGGTTAAGTTTTCCAAATTGTTTTTTTTTTCACTGTTAGGGTGTACACCTGTGTCTCTTATCAATGTGTTCTTCAAGCACAGGGCCAATGCTCGGCTGAAGCTCACATGTCATTTGAGTTTGTTTGAAGTGAACAGTGTTCTCTCTGCCCTGAGTTCCAGAGGCTCCCTGTGACTGAGAAGCACTGGAGTGAGAGAGCCTTTGGATACCAGGATATTCTCCCTATTACCAGGTTTTTTTTTTCTGGGTACTCTTCTTTTTAGACCAAAATTATTTGTTTGTAGTGACCGTCTTGACAGTGACATTGAATTAATAATTCACTTTACTTGATAATTTTGCTGTGTCGACACTGAAACGTTGCGCTGCTGACGGTTTTTATTTTATTATATTATACTCTTGTATTTCTACCTCCAAAATAGGTGAGTTGAGTGTCGCAAATTTTGAACATAAAGCTACATTGTAATGCATGTGGAGCGAGCCTAATAAAAAAAAACCTTCGCTGGGAAACGTAAAAAATAAATGTTCTTAAGACTGAGGGTTTTTAAACAATCTTTGCATCTTACCTCACTGAGGAGTAAGATCCCAGAGTTCTTGGATCTTGTAGCAAAACAATAGTTGGCACTCTTGGAAGACATGTCAGCAAAGTAAATTCCTTTGCCAAACTAGAAAGAAAGAAAGTTGACTTCAGGGACAATATAACTATAATAGCAAAGAATGTGACCTCAAAATCGGTGTGGGTAGGTCATTGGTACATTATTGGAGGGTTCTTCTCACTCTTGTAAGATTGTCAGTCAATTTGCTCCTTTTTTTGTAGTAGTACAGGAAGCTTGCTCTAAACTAAAGCAGTACGGAGGAAAACAATGCTGTAAAAGATACTATAGGTAAATAGAGTCCATATAAATGAAATACATTCCACCATAAAAGTAAGCTGCAGTTTTACCATGTATCCAGTGACAGGTGCTTCAGGAGGTGCAATCCTGAGCCCTTGACTCAAGATGCCAGCCCAGTTAGTCAGCCTTGAGCCATGCCACAGCAACATCCTGCAGAACAAGAAGGATACCGTCTTGTGTTCTTGATGATGATAGTGATGGTGATATTGTTGCTAATAACTTTTTTAAACTCAAATGAAATCACAAAATGTTTGGGCTCCTAACTTACAGTATTAAACACAAATAGCAGTATTTGAATGTGACAACTCATTCTTTACCTGTTACCAACATCTCTAAAGCTTTCTTTCTGGTGCTTTACGTCAAAGACATCCACCACCTCCATAGTATACTGGTTGTGGGTCTTAGCATGGGTGTTTAATAAGTATTGCTTAACCATCTAATATGGAATAGAAGTTTAGAGAAAATTTAGGACAAATGGGAATTGGATTATCGATGTGGTCATCCATGTGGGAAGTATGGAAGGTGTAGCGTTAAGAGCTCTCTCCTCTCACCAATGCAACAGGGGTTCGATCCCTGGACTCATTGTACAAGAGTAGAACTGCTTGTTTATTTTCTCCTATGCTTTGAGGGTTTTTCTCCAGGTTCTCAGGTTTCCCTCCCTCTGCAAAATTAACTTCTAAATCTTAATTCAATCTAAAAGGATGTAGACGAAAATTACTATGCGTAATTCTAATAACCCTTTTATAAATTTTTTTCTCTGTCTTACGTCACTATATGAGACAGGACCACCTTCATCATTTAAGCAACTAAGAAGGTCTAATCATTTACAGATATTTTTGATATTTTAGAGCACGAGCTCCTAACCTTTATAAATGTAATTTATTATTTTATTATTAACCTCCTATGAAGATAGCTTAAGAACCTGACTGTTTGTCTTTCCGAGGCTTGAACCCATAGCCTCCTATACAACAGACCTACAGTATACTCAACCAACTGAGCCAACCAGTTTACAGTTTGTTATTCATACCTTAAAGTCATCATRGTCGTGGTCTAGAGGTGTTAGATCACAGTGTAGTGACTTGTAGTGCCGATCCACTGGGTGTTCATTGTTGACCAATTCCTCTTTCAACATGGTGACAGCTATTTGGATATCACCAAGAGCCTTGAAGATAAAAGACATCAAACCATCACTGAACAAACTTAACGACTACCTAGGCTTGTATTAGTATTGTCTAATAGCTAGTAATAGTTCAACTCCTCTCTCATCATGGTAACCACTAATGTATTTTATTTAAAAGAAATAGTAGGAATGTTCAACTAACCTCAAGCAGTTGCATTTTTACTTTCACCTCCTCTTTGGTTGCAATAAGTGGCGGTCTCTTCATTCTAGAACAAAAAAAAAAGCAATAAAAAAAATGTTTTAAAAAAAAATAGAAAAAAAAAAGTTAAAAAAAGTAAAAAAAAAAGGGTTATAGGACAATAAAGTGGTTCTAATTCTCCATTTCACAGTTCCGTTCAGTGACCACAAATAATAGTTCTAAGCCGAGGCTGGAGTTGCTGCACATGATAAGCAGTAGATTTGCTATGCACGGAAACTCCAATCTCGACATGAAACTATCATTTGTGGTCAATGAACGGAACTGTAAAATAGAGTATTCTCTTACCCAAAACTGTGAGGAATCCTTGTGTAGAACTCATTGCATGCTTTAACAAGCTTCTGCCCAAAGTTGTTATCATTGATACAGGTGTCAATGTTTTTGAGAGCTTCATATCCTGCTTTGATCTGCTCTGTTGTCAGCTTGCCTGAGGAAGTTTAAATACAGCATCGAAAAACTGAATTACACTTAATAAATAAATGGATACAAGCAATATTGAAATAAGGTTGAAGATGTGAGTTTGAGTGCAAACAATTAATCCGTGAAACACTAATTACTAAATAGTACAAAATAGTGCTAATTAAACAATAGAAAACAATGGAATTTGCATAAAATTGTGCTATTTAGTATTACTAACATTTCACGGTTATATTGTTTGCATTCTAGCTGCCATATTATTGGTTTTCAAGACCAGCACTTTTTGCTACTAAATGTCTATCACTAAAAGCCCACTAGTAGCCCAGCCAATCAGAGCACAGGGCTCGTGATAGACCATTAGTAGGTTTAAATTAAAAATAGTCAGATTTCCAAGTGGCTCATATGCCCACTTTAAATGGAGGTCCTGTCTCTACAAACAGCAATGAATCATGTGTGAGGATTGATAAGAATATCAGAAAAATATGATGACGAAAGTTCAGTGATGTCTTTACCTAGAGGTGCCTTGTTCACATCATACTTCATTTCTTTCAACATCTCCTCCATGGCTTGTACATTACATATCAGCTCTATCAAATTTTGTACTCTTGAATCGAGCTTGCTTGGTTCTATAGCAGGCTTCTCTTCCTTAGCTTTAGGGGCATCCACTTCATCCCCATTTGCTTTATAATCCATGATCAACAAGTCATATTTACCACTCACTTTCTCAAAACAATCCCTGTCTTCCCAGTCATTCTTGGTTTTGTCGCTGAATTTTTTCTCGAATATTTTCTTTGCTTGTTCCAGATTTGCCCCGCAGGTCTCTAGGTTGTTCTGACCGGCAAATCCAACTAAGGACAATGGAAAAATTGATCAATGAAACTAATTTCTCAAGTCTGTAAATGTATGATATGGTATCAATCAACTTAGTCTGTACCAGCCTTCAGTGAAGGCCTCTAGTCACAATCATCCATGTTTCTATCAATACTTTCCATTCAGCTGTTAATAGTTCATATAAACTCTTATAAACTTCCTACAAATTATCTGACCCTCCCCCCCCCCCAAAAAACCCAACAATAAACAAACCCACAAACACACAAGACAGCTTCCAAAAAATAAACCAACCGTGAAGGCACTTCTTAAAAACATTACAGCCCCACCCATTTGACTCTCCACCTAACCACACCTCCCCTACCCTACCACAATCATGCCAACTAACAATACTACCATTTCGAGTTCGCCTTTGCTCAGTCTTAGCATCGATTGTGTACAAATGTGTTCTCTTCTTTCATTAAGGTCCATCGTATAGTAAGGAACGTACGTACTATGGTACAATACATGTTGATTAAAATGTCACAGGTTTTGGTTGAATAGCTGAATATCATAAACACAAACGCACAAACGACAGGCTAGACTGAGCAAAGAGAACTCAAAACTGGAGTATTGCATCACTAAGTAAAGCTTTGTTGGCTAGTCTTCAGTAAAGTAATAGTCTTCCCATATCTACTATGTATACTGTACCTCTTCCCCATCTCATCCAGACATAGTATTTCTTTGAAACATTGTCCTCAAGTAACTGGATTAGGTAATACTTGTTGTTATTGTTCTGGACATTGGTCTGGAAGAATACCATTTACAGTTAGTATACAATTGAATCTAAACAGATGACCTCTTTCGATATGACAACATAAGAGCAGATAAATTTACATGTAGACATTTTCTAATGAATATAGATGTACCACTTCTGGGTGGACTGCACGATGCCTAACAGGTTTTGCAACCCAAGTGATAAGGCAGCTGATAGATCAAATTAGAATTTAGAAGTCGGTTTTTGTGGAAGAAGGAAAAACCGAAAAACCAAGAGGAAAACCCTCAAAGCACAAGAGAGGACCAACAAACAACTCTACCTACATATGACACCGTGCCTGGCAGAACTTGAACCTGGGTCAGATTAGTGAGAGGCTGCACATTAGCAGCATACACCACCCATGCTTCCCATAAAAATTTTAATCATCAGCCTTAGTCTTTTTGGAAATGACCTCTTTAGCTTGAGCAAAAAGTTTTCTCATTTCTGCCCATATGTTATTTTCTTGAGGATAAGATTCTTTGTTTGAGTTATATCCATATTTATTTCTTCTCATTCACAACTATTAAACAAAGAAATGATACTCAAGGGAATGACATGTGGACTGAGATGAAAACATTACACCCTGCATAAAACCTTATTAATTCTCTATAAAACCTCTATAAAACCTTGTTAATTTTAGTAATCCTTACCTGGTTAAGCATAGTGTCCCATATACATGATCCTTCATCAAAGACATGAGTCTGTTGAAAGACAAATGGTTATCAACAATTGAATAAAATTCACAGAAAGTTATCCTTTACAGATTTTGCTGTTAAAAGCAAATGGACCTTTATTATGTGGTAGCCATGACTGCAACTGATTTTTTTCTGTGTGGTCTCACTTTCAAGCACTTTAGGATGAGGTTATGAGGAGTTAGACAAAGGTTCTAATTCTCACAGGAATAAACAAGGTGCCATGTGATCAAGGTAATATGACTTTAATAGTCCCCTTCACAGTTCCCTGCGCCATCTTGAAAGGTAGCCATGCCTTTGCATCGACGCAAGACGAACAGTGAGCTTGCAATGATAGAGACAGGTGAATAATATTGTTCAAGGTGTTAAAAAAGGTCTCTATTATTACAAGCTTACCGTTCATCTCGCTTTGATGCAAAGGCATGGCTACCTTTCAAGATAGCGCAGGGAACTGTGAAGGGGTCTATTGATATAATTCAGGATTACAAGCTATTTATCCATGTAAAATGTCTCTCAAAGCTTTCAAGAAACAAGTGAGTAGGTAATGTATGTAAAGAAACTAGACTGTCAGTTGCTGCAAGCCAGCAGCAAGCATTACCTTATCCTTTATAGGGCAATATGTATCAACTGGAGCTTTCCCAGTGAACACCAAAGATTTCATTTTTGTAGGTTCTTTCTCTTCATCTACAGCAGCAACAGCAGTCACAGTCTCTTTCTTTACTTTCTTTGACTGAGGAGGTTCTGCTTTCACCTTAGAAGCATCAGCAGGCTTTGTTTTTGCAGTGCTGGTAGAAGTGTTTTGAACTGGAGGGGGATCTGTACATAATCAACATATGAATATCAAGACTGTAAATAAATTCTGGTATTGGACAAAATGTCCAGTAAAAATGACCCTTTGAAAAAGGTAATAATTCCCCTTGGCTGGATATTTTGACCAGCAAAATTTGGGTTTTGACAGGTCAAGTATAACCTTGTTAACAAAAAAAATTCACCTTTGGAATATAATAAATTGCAGTTATATCAAACAAATATACAGCAAATTGCCTCAAATTATTAGATAAGGCAATCTTCTGGGACAAGGACGTAAAACCGTAGACCCTGTCTCCCAACCCTTCCTAACCTACAGTAAATGGGGGACATAAAAGAACCATTGAGGACGTAAAAGAAACCCTGGCATTAATCACCCTCAGTGCCTCTACTTCATACTAACCTTCTCTCATGTTTATAAATTGCATTAAAAAAAAGCAATCTGTCATTCACAATTGCATGTAAAGCGCCTTTGATTATATTGACATGTATTGTAAAGGGTGCTATATAAATCATAATCATCATCATCATCATAAGCAAGAGCCATAAAACATTCTTATTATACCTGCCAAATCTGCTTTAATTCTCCTTATTTTCTTGCTTGTTTTGTTTCCAGATTTTGACTGAGTACACTTATTCAGATCTACTGATATTTGTTTTCCCTGATCATTCCATGATACACTTGGCATCCCATGTGCTTTCGCTGCTTCTAGTAGGAATATGGTGCATTGTGGGTAGGTGGTCCATTTATCCTTGCCTTCATTCAACTGCCACACATCTAGAGCACACAGGTTTGTTATAATTGATATTTACAGAATGTCATTTAAAAATAGCTCACTTTTTGTATTAGACATACTGTATATTATCGTATTTGATATTTTTTGACCTCAAAAGCAAGCTTTTCAAAAAACAATTTCTGTGCTGATCCAAGTCAGGGTAATCTTAACTTATGGATCAGAAAGGAAATTAATAAGTTTAGTTTTGCAGAGGGCCAGGGGGAAACCAAGAGAAACTAAAATGTAGTGCCAAACCAGGAATTGAATACCATGAAAATCTAGAAGAGAGGGAGAATGCATTCTACCTTGATTTCAAAACAGTTTTGAGGAAGTGACATATCTACTCTATTATTGACTCAATTCCTATTCAACAGGACTAAAAATAATGGCAGCTCAATGTCTAGACATTATGTCCATCCACATTGGACTGATCAACAAAATTGCATGGTCTAACTAGCAAAAGGCTGAGTGAGTTTGCTGGACAACTGACAATTTTGGCCATACATATTGTTTGTTGAGATGCTGTTTTTTTTTTAGTCCTGCAAAATGATAATCTGTTTGTCGATTCTTTCACAAAAAAATGGAAAATTATCTGAACCTTACATTCGTTATTATTGTCATCTGGAGACAAACATCTCAGTCTTTTCTCAAAGCCTGTCTTGGCATTTCTTTGCACCATTTGTTCAAAGTTTACAACCACAGTAGATTTGCCTTGAATAATCTCAACAGTAGGTTTGCCATCCTTTAGAGCTTCTGATATTTCTTTATTCTGTTCATCTGGATATTTTGACCACTTATTCTTGCCTGCTTGATACTCCCATTGAGGTGGATCTACACAGCCAGTGCTAGTTGATGTGTCTGAATCTTTCTTGAGTTTTTTGGTTGGAGATTTAGGTAGTTCAGCAGCTGGGATCGCTAGTCAATGATACGTACGAGTTAAAAGTCTGATTGTTTATTACATTGTTGGGTGGTTGGTGGATTTGCAGGGGAAGGGGGGTTTGATTTTTAAAATCAGTTGAAATTGGGATGTACACATTTGTTTTGTAATTGCAAAATATGGGGGGTACAGTTTTGTGTTCTTCATGCAATACTACTGACTTTTAATTTGAGCTACTGAGCATAACATTCTGTAAATGATGATGAAGGGCAGTATATTTTTTATTGAAAGATATTGAAGAGTGGTACAATTTTCTACACAAATTCACCGCACCCCTACTACGTAATAAATGATCTGTCCCTAAGGTTCATATTTTGTCTGAATCAAGATAAAGCTGTCGAGATAAAGCTGTTTTTATATAACTGTTAATAGCTCAGTGCTGTATGCGTGCAATGCCATGACATTTTCTAAAATTTTGATTGGCTGATTTTTCCTCACATAATATGATTGGTCTAGCAGTGCCTTGACTGCGTCAGTGTTACCGCTAYCTGATTGCATGGGGGGTATATTCACATGTGCAAGGTGATTGTTCTGGTCGTGTCAATCTAATAGGTCACTGGCATTATAGCATCATTTACTACCACTACCAAACTCCCTTGCACACTTTCTATTTTTGGTTAATTAGCACCACTTGCCTTACTATTCTCATGAGGAAATACAAATTTGAATAAGAAAGAAAATTCGCGAAGCATTTTGGTAGTGGTAGGAAAATGACGCCATCATGCAAACTGCATATTGCAATTAAAGTTAAAAAACATTTCGCATTCTTTGATTTCAGCAAAATATTCTATAAGGTTAAAGGTAGTTAGTCAGCAAAATATCAAGCTCTTTCCTTTTCTTTTCAAGATATATGTAGTCAACGATTTTTTCAGACTGTTTTCAGCGTTATCTACACTCATTCATAAAATTCATTTTAAAATGTTTTCAAAACATTAAGCTTTCTCGTGTAAGCTGAAAGCTTAAAGTAGTTTTTCAAAGCTTTATCCGGCCACATTTCACGATTATGTGCTATGCACTTACCAGCTTTTCGTCTTCGTGTAGTCGACATTAAAGCTCCCTTTTATAGTGATATTTCTGTGGAAAATTCTTCAAATAAGACGAAAAATTGAAGGAAACCTTTGACTCAACGTCTCGCTGAAGATCTRCCGCGCTATTGGCGGGAAAACAACTAGATCCAGTCTACTCCTATACTTGCAACCACAGGCAACCCACAAGTATGGCAACATCTACTACGACTACCAGGATTCCTTACAAACTTTCTTTTGTTTAGTTCATTAACACTAATTATTTTTTGCAGGAAGAAATAAACATTTAAATGAGAAAGAAATCTTATAAAGTAATCTAGTAGCAGTAGTAAAATGGGAAGGGATTTGGGAATTTTTTAAAAGAAAACCCATGTCAGTGCCTCTATAATTGTATTTCTTTAGTTTCTACTGATGGACACCATTCAACAATTCTATGTGTGTTTGTACTTTTATATCTATACCTCTACTGGTCAGTGCATTTATCTATAAGCATTATTTGATTCTATTTAAATTAATGCTGCAACAGTTGTTGTCTAAATTGCATCTCATTTCCAGTATCCATAATATCTGCTATTGTGTGACATATTGCAAAGAAACTATTAACTAAAGTGAAATTAGCAAATCGAGGCCCATTTTCTAATTGAACTCTTATTGAACATGTGATGGCTCCAGCACGATCCAAACTCAAGTGGAACCAAGAGCACAGTGAGTGGTTTCACTGCAAAGTTTGGATCATATGCCAATGCCATTCCATGTTCTATAAGAGTAGACCATAGGAAATGGACCTCGATTTGTTTTTTTTGTTTTACCACAAACAAATTCACTATAACACACATTTTTTTGCTCATTGACCTTAGCTTATTGGTCTGTTCTCTTGTCAATCATAAAAAAATAGCCAACAGTGCACAAGAAATATACAATTTGTCGGTGGTAAAATAGGACCATTAAAAAGTATTCAAACAATCTTCAAACAAGGTATTTGTCTTTGTGTTATTTTATTGTTCATCTTGTTGAATGCTCACTTAGCATGAAGGGTAGTTTCTGGTTTCAAGAACACTTGGTAATGTTATTCTTCCGAGATGTGTACAGTATATGTTGAATGTTTAGCATCAATGGTAGTTGCATGCTCTGAYTGGAATTACTAACCTATAAAGAAACAAAAACATCAAAGGATGTCCATGATTTTAAAGAGACAACAATAWTTATAGTCTCCTATGCAGCAGCTTTTAGTGTCATCACACAACACTCGCTCCCCTAAGTAGCTACTTAGGGGTGTGAGCGTTGCGTGACGACACTAATATCGGCTGCATAGGAGACTACCATAATTAATGCATTTTCAGAAATTATCATCACTTGAGTAAATTTAAATTTTCAAGGAGTAGGGATGGCTTTAGGAGTGTTTATACTATTTTAGAGCCGAGTAGGGCATTGAATTAAACTTTTCCTATACAAGAGGCATGGATATTTTCTAGAAAGTCCTGGCCAGGAAACGATAATGAAAAAAGTCTGAATTGCTAGAGTTCCAGTAGTCTTCTTTTTAATGGTACCTTCTATTTTGTCGATATCAACTTCTTGAACCTGTAGAAAAGCAATAAGAAAGCATGAAACTGTCCTTAAATATCAAACCAACAGTAAAGAAAATGTTACAAAAAAGGTTTCTTCTGTGATGATTCCCTGATGGGGGATTCATYGATCATCTGTCTGACAGAAGGGCATTCAGAATCTGCATTATTTATTATAATAGACCCCTTGCATGTGACGTCAAAGCAGCTCAATTTGGAGGACAAAACAAAACAAAAMAAAWTCAATCTACTGAGAATTGGAAACCTATTGTTATGTCCTCTAAATTGAGCTGCATTCCGACATGCTGCAAGCAGTCTATGGTCAATAATCTGTAAATATCATGCCTTTGAATCAAGAGCAAGCTAGTAATCAGGCAATTTATTCTAGCTTCAGGTTACCAGTGGATCAGCAGCTAACCAGTGGATCTACTCCAATTCATTCTGCTCCTCCATGATCCATTCAGGTGATGTAAACCAAAAAGTAAGACAGGAAAAAAAGATTGTCAACCACTTGGGATAGTTCTTGTTGTCTTTCCAATTACAGATTGATGCTATTTTTATAAACATATGAACTCAGTAGTTGCAATATGCCTGCTGGAATATRGTTTTTCACTGCCGCCAGTCAAAAATATGAAAGGTACCCACTGATTAGTTTTGATTGATGGCAGCCAAAAACCAAATTTTAGAGCTACAGAGTTTGCATGTTTATGAAAATAGCAGTAATGAGAAAATTCATTTTYTTGAATGGATTCCGAATCAAAATGAAATCCATCATTACTACCAACACAGGCGTGGATTTGACTCGTTGCAAAACACTTGTTTTACTTCACATTCGTAATGTCTCGTTCACACATTCCTGAGCCCGGGGCGGTTAATTAAGCTTTGAACTTTGAGGCTGCGGTCAGTAACCGTCAAATTTGAATCTTAACATCAAAGTTAAATTGTCTCTCTGGGCTGAGGAATGTATGCATGGGGCTTTAGGAATGTAGAGTAAGACAAGTGCTTTTTTACGAGTCAAATCCATGCTCTACCTGTTTTGGTAGTACTATGACTACTACTAAGGAATACAATTAGATTGCAAGCCATATATTACCCTATGGTTGCCATGGATATAAGAACTTTATTGAGAAGTCACACAACATCAGCACAAGTGTCACACTATCCTGTCAAGAGAAAAACTGCCAATGGTCACAACAGCCTTACATTATGAACAGAGATTTCTCTTAATATTGTCTTTGAAGTACTAATCCTACTACATGATCAAAAAAATTCTCGTTCTTATTTGAAAATATAATAACAACATTGTTTGTCGAGGACCATTTGTTGGTTTGAGTAAAAAAAATAAGTAAAAGTTGTTTGTTCCAGAAGATGTTCAGTCCTTCCTCAATGAAGGGAAGTACAATTTCCAAGGAAGTGAATCAGGGAGGTTGTTTTCTTTATAAAACTTCCAGCAAGGTGTAGAGGGGGGGGGGAGGTGGGGATAGCATTTACTCCTTCATCTTAAGGTATCAATATCTTCTGGAACTATATGACACATTAAAACTTAAAATCCGGGGTTATCTCCATAATGAGGTACAAACAAGAAGAGGAGTCCGACGTTCGAGAGTTTACACTGAAACCTCCTCAAGAAAGCATGGCTTATACCRATCACTAATGTTAATACTGATTCCTTTGATCAGCTGTATACATGCATAATTATAAGAAATACTGTTGTTATAATTTTCAATATTTTTAAATACTTTTAAGATGCTTATAGTGAAGAATATGAATTTGATGGAAAAAGAATTACCGATCAAACTAAACATACTATTTATAAATCATGAGAAAAAGAAAACAAGATACAACAACCATAAAACAATTTACACATTAAAAAGTGCAAACAATGCAAGGYATATATACTGATATGCCACCCCATATGCTTTTGTTAGTCTCAGGGTGTAAAAAAARTCAAGTATTTATCAAAATTTATCCATTATTTACATGGTGAAAATATCACATTTTAGTTACTAGCAGAAGTAGAATATGCATAATATGTCTTTGTCCAATGTTTTTGTTAAATCTYGTTCCTTATTTTATCAAAGGCTCCGAAGTCTTTTGCACTCATTTTTAAGACTCCAACAAAATATGTTTTTAATTAATTCCAGAAAGAGATCAAAGCTTTTCTGRTCATTTCGAGATAATCAGGCGTTATACCTGTACAATATTTATCAACCCTAAGTTACAGATTGATTCATTGCCAGGCGATCTTCCTCAAGATAGAAGGTGATGTATGCTTTGATGAATAGATTCAAGATGTAACAATCTAAGAAAAAGTGTCATCAGTGATTAGTGACCATGCTTCATGACAAACTTATAATTTATAAACAAAACTTAAAAAAAACTATTACATTTGTAGGCTTATGCAGCTTTTAGACTATACCTTGCACCACTGCCCTGAAAAGCATGCCGCAGGAATAACTAGAATAAATTAACAACTTTTCCATAATGCTGTTGATGCTGGCATCAGTATCCTTTGTGGCACTGATTTTGGCTCAAAGGCAAATTTAAAGACCACAAAAAGTGATAAAATGCAAGCAAACTCAGATAATAAAACGCTAAACAAATCACTGTTAACAATTTGATACCAGGTGTCATTCCCTTGAGTATTATTGCTTYGCAATATCATCAATGCTTGAGAAGATATATCACGTGGCAAAGACAGATTTGGGATGGGTTGGTTTAGGTGRTTGCAAACAAAAAAAATATTTTGTAATTGTTGTTGGAATAAAATATTTCTTCTTCGCAAGAAATAATAGAAAATACTTGGAAATTTTTGCTGTGATAAACAATGCATTGCATAATTTTAGATTCCATAACTGTTATAAATCTCACATTCAACTGGTGAGATGCAAACAAAGAAACAGTCTTGTTCTCAAGTGAATGACACATGGTCTGAAATAGCAAAACACCGATGGCTATTGTGAACAATCCGCACTGTACAGTAAGGTGTTGGTAAGTGGTTGGTAAGGTGTCAGTAAGGTGTTGGTAAGGTGTCAGTAAGGTGTTGGTAAGTGGTTGGTAAGTGGTCGGTAAGGTGTCGGTTGTTGGTCAGCCAACCACTTACAGACACYTTACTGTATGGTGCAGATTGTTCACAATAGCCAACACTGATTAGGTCTACTGCATGGCAACCGGTAGTACTACTGTTTCTAGTAAAAATACATACATATACAATTACATGTAATCATGAATAGTTCACGAGAACATTTTATAAAGCATGCCTGATATGAATGTTACTGTCATTGTGTCAATGTGTCCACTCAACTTGATCGCTTTAGTTTAGATTTTCTCTGTGATGAAGGGATGAGTAAGAGCTTCATTCAAGGACATTCGCTTGGCTGGATCCAACATCAGAATCTTGTCTAGAAGATCTTTTAGTTGGTTTACTTTGCGCTTGTGTACCTCGTCCAGTTTATGGTATCCAAATAAGGATTCAGCTATCTCTTTAGTTGGGTTGATTGAGCTTATTACTGTCACTTTTTCCTGTGGGGAAAAATCCACACTAGTTTTGGTCTACAGGTACAGTACTAGCAGAAAGCAATTACTACATTTACTGCTTTTGTAGGGTGACAAGTTTGGCTGCGTCCAAAGATAAGGGCTGCAAGACTTCAAATTTCCAGCTG
>NW_022261414.1:10592-34231 GCF_009602425.1 Actinia tenebrosa
CCATCCAACCATTCATTTGATCTGTCTATTCTTATTTAATTTTTCTGTTTCTTTGTAGACCTACTGACATATATGAGGACCCAGAAATGATTTATGCCATCTCAAGCTTTAGTGTTAAGCAGGTATGTAATGCCTGCAGACAATTCTTTTTTTTTTTTTCATACACCAGGGCAAGTTGAAAAACATTTGCAGAATTTTAGGTACCCTTGTTGGAGAAAATAGACCTCTTTACCTTGGGTGTGAACTTCAGAATATTACCACTCATATCATCACCACCTCCATTATGTGGAAATTGATTTTAGCAAGAAAAGTAAGAATAGAATAATTTTTTTTTCCAGTCCGGTATCCTTAAAAAATCGTGCGTTCTGATTGGCTGTTTGAGTGGATTTATTTATTTCTTTATTTGAGAATTTGCCCGAGGGCTGGTGTAGCACAATAGGACTCAGATGGTATTTTGTAAGTATCTGCCTGCTCACATGGTCCGGTATCCTTTGCCGCTAAACGACAACACAAAACAATTACAGAAACAAGTAAAAAAAAACGGGAAAAAAATAAATAAGTTATTTACCATCCTATAGTTGGTCCGGATAGGAAAAAACTGTGCCCTCGGTCTTGAAAACGGACCTCGGCCTAACAGCCTTGGTCCGTATATTCAAGACCTTGGGCACAGTTTTTCCATATCTGGACCTCCTGACCGGTAAATAACATATATTTATTGTTTGTCACTAGCTGAAAGGAAAGCAGTTTATTAGTCATTTTTTACAAGTTTCAACACTGATTTCTTTGTTTTCAGACAGTTGTGTCGGACTGTTCTTTCATATCATCTTTAGCCATCAGTGCTGCGTATGAGAGAGATTTCAAAAAGAGACTTGTTACGAGGTAATACCAGATTACGATCTGAACTTGGTAGACTATCTTATGCTTTTCCCACAAACTCACCTTGTTGTATTAAGCCATGCTTGGGCTTTGCTTTTCCAGACCAAGCAGCTTCATACAAGTGTAATTAAACTTGCTGTTAATAAATATTTAAGAAAGAAGGAAGGAAGGAAGGAAGGAAGGAGGAAGGAGGAAGGAAGGAAGGAATTGGATGGACAGAGGGAGTAAGGGAGGGATGGATGGACAGATGGCCACTAGATTCAATATTCTATATATATAGCCCTTATTACTATTAATTGTTTATTATTATTTAACTTATTATTTTCAAAGAGGGAGTAACCAGAGGGAAAAAAAACTCTCCTGGTAACATATGAGAGAACAACATCAATCAATCAGCTTATACATTTAGTTCAGTTGAGAATATTCAAACCAATGATGCCAGGGTTGAAGAGAATAACGACAATGAAACCATTGTATTTCATGTGACACTAAGACTTTAATAACATTTTTCTATGCTCCTTGTTTCCATGAGTTATAAAGGGGGAGTAACTGTTATCTTTTTATTTGTTATATGGCAAAGTACACATAGTCCAATATCACAGGAAACCCATAAATGCATAAAATGTTGAGTCATATACACCTCACCCCAACCCACTCACCACCCCTGTATCTGCCCTTGCTCATGTCATTTTATGTGTTTTACAGCATCATATATCCACAGAATAGAGATGGCTTACCAATGATCAACCCTTCAGGGAAATACATGATAAAACTTTGGCTAAATGGGACTGCACGTAAAGTAAGTACTCATGATGAAATATTTGGTAAATTATCTTTGCTGTTCTTTAGTCTAAAACAAACTGAACATCAATTTTATCAAACCCTAAAACAACCTCTGGATTGATCTATGTCAGGGCACGGCTAACTTGAAGAACAAACCCCTAAAACAACCTCTGGATTGATCTAAGTCAGGGCTCAGTTAACTCACAGATCAAACCCTGAAACAACCTCTTGGGTGATCAAAATCAGGTCATGGCTAACTCACACTAACTTTGTGGGGGAGGAAAAAACCCCTTGAAGCAAGGGAAAAAACCCAACAAACTAGTCCAGGAATTGAACATGACACTTTTTTTTTTCAAATCTAGGTTATAATAGATGATACTTTGCCCATGGGGAAAGATGGTACTCTCCAGTGTGCACATTCAACCAACAGAAATGAAATGTGGGTTAGCCTAATTGAGAAGGCCTACATGAAGGTAAATAGCATCAGTATAATGATCTGTTGTGTGAGATAGCACGGTTTTGAACCAATCAGATGGCACAAAGTGAAGTGTAGGTAAATAGCATCAGTATCATGATCTGTTGTCTGTGATAGCACGGTTTTGAACCAATCAGATGGCACATAGCGAAGTGTAGGTAAATGGCATCGGTATCACGATCTGTTGTCTTAGATAGCACGGTTTTGAACCAATCAGATGGCACATAGCAAAGTGTATAATTACGAGAAAACATGGAAAAAATGAATAGGAACAAGAGACCTCAATACATTTGAATTTTAACTTCATTCAATAATTATCTATTTTTCACTCTTCTAGGTCATGGGTGGTTATGACTTCCCAGGATCGAATTCGGTATGTATTTTGACTTAATTTGTTACACAAAGGGAATAAACTTTTTGTGATGAAAAAGGCGCACCCTCCCACACCCATCAATTCCTAGACTCTTGTTGTGCCTGTACTGATTGCTTGCCACTGACAAAGCAAATAATACAGCAGTTTTCGTATGACTGTAAAAAACTCACGTCCCAAACACGGTCATGACACGTCAAGGCATACGCTTGACAAATCAGATTGCGCAAAAATTTCCTCTGCATCCAATCAAATTCTGTAATTCGGCGCGGATCCCCAAGGCGTGATGTTATACTTAGTTTGCTCTAAATGTTTTCCCCTCAGAGCATCGACCTCCATGCCCTTACTGGCTGGATACCAGAGCGCATGTCCATTAAAAAAAACAGCTCTGAGTTCAACGAAGCTCTTCAGTTTGATAGGCTGATGAAGGGTCTACGTCATGGTGGGTTTTACCAATCATTGTGAAGTGTGATGTCATAGTCTATCATTCAGATATAAGTAAACAAAGTTTGAATACTAAACTGGGGGTCTGCCCTCACCCGCCTAAAAAATAAATCGAGGCTCTCGTAAGTGCGATTTCCAGTGTCGCGGACATACTTATTGCAATATCGTCTCAAAGATTTTGAAAAACCATAACAGAAATCATTTTTGGCCAAAAACGTGGAGGAACCCGTCCTTCCTCCACCTCCCCCTCGCTTCCTCCACGGTGACTGTCACTGATTTTTCTTTATTCATCTATTAGATGTAAAGGAAGCATTATTAAAAACATACATTTTAAAAACTTATTGCATGAATAATTTGTCCTGGGGAAATGCAGACAGAGTTTTCGCGTTCGATTCAAAAACATTAATTTTAAAAGTGTTTACCGGTGTAATTTAGGTGATTGTTTGATCACGGTTGCCACGGGTAACATGAGTGACATTGAAGCTGATCGTGCTGGACTGGTACCAACGCATGCTTATGCTGTCCTTGACATGCGCAAAGTGATGGTGAGTTTAGACTTTTATTTATTTTGCACACGAATTAACAAGTTTACAAAATCACTTTTCAAAAAGACAGGAGAAAGAAAAGACAAATATGAAGGTTACAAACGACTTTTATTTATTTTGCACACCAATTTACAAGCTTAGGCCTAGGGCAAACGTCGAACTTTCCATGCACCGGACTCATTAAAAACAATGGATATCAGGTGATAATGAGGCGGCATTCTTTGATGTAATTAAGTTTGGTGCATGGAAAGTTCGACGTTTGCCCTAGGCCTTAGATTAAAATTTATGGCAAATAACTCTCAAAAAAGACAGGAGACAAATATGAAGAATACAAACGATAATTAATTAATGGTGGTCAAAGAATCATAAACTATCGGTATATCTATAATAAATAAATTAAAATTAATGGCTTTTCATACACTGAAATTCCAATTAGGATTTTTAAAAATTGATTTTTGCGAAGGGAGGAAAACCGGAGAACCCGTAGAGAAACCCATGAAGTACAGGAAAGAACCAATAATGAATTAAGATGTCATATGGAATGGGAGACTATTTTGGTGTAGGAAGCAACAAATAAATTCTCTATACATTTACTCTGGCATTACTCATACATTTACTGGGTAAAAATGTGCTCGTTTGATGATCGTTTGATTAATTAAGGTATCAGAAGGGGTTTGGACCTCTATACGTGCAACCTCAAACATTACACAGACTTTACAACATTTTGCCATGAACAGTATACATTTTCTGAAAGCTAATAAACGTCGTTTTCGAAAATCCAATGACAATTGTCTGTTTTCGAACAAGTCACTCAGTACCTATCTATCTTTTTTAGGGACATCGACTTCTGCTGTTAAAAAATCCTTGGAGTCATCTAAGATGGAAGGTATGGTATAACAGGACAACAGATTCCTTCGTTTTTCGTGTTTTTACAATAAAATCTCAATCTCACTCCTGGTGTTGCTGTAGGGAAAATTCTCTGAAAGAGACGAAAGTAGCTGGACGCCTGAACTACAACGTGCCCTGAACTACGACAGGAAGAGTGCGTTGCAGCATGACAATGGTAATGAAATGATGGTCTGATTTTACACTAGATTTGCGACAAATATACAACTGCTTTCTCTCTGCCCCCCCCCCCCCCCCACCAAAAAAAAAGTATAAATGTTTTGTCTGTTGACCCAATGTGAACCACTGAATTCAAAACACCCAAACAGCCGCGTTTGCCCCACTTTAGGATTCTAAATTTTAAAAAAACTACTTAGGTCTAATATTTTCCCATTTTAGGCCACGTGTCATTTCCTAGAGTTTCATTTCTTTGTTTAACGATTGTACATGAGAAGACACACATGAATATGGATACAACACAAACAAAGAATTTTATTCTTAAGGAAATGACACGGCGTCTGAAATATAAAAATCATTATGCCAAAGTCCTATAGGTTGCTATCAATAGACGTCACTTCCGGTAATAGCTCTTTTTTGATGGCTTGTAGAATCCTGGAGGTTGTTTTGATCTCTTGTTTTCTGGTTTGATGTCGTAGAAATAGTCAAATACAATAGTTTGAGGACTTATTTTGATATGTTTTGACTTAGCATCCGCTAGTTGTTAAGTTGTTTTTTAGGCAACCGCTTGTTTGCCCCCCAGTCAACTCCAAAAAGTCACGTGATTGATAGTAAGCAATAGTGGGGCTAGCGGGCGTGTTTTGGCGGGGAAAAGTCTCCGCTGAATCCACAGGGACTCCATCAGTATAAGTCCGTTAGGCTGTCCCAGTATTGATAGTCCTAACCCGACGCGACCGCTCATGTTTTGGCGCGAAAACGTTCCCGCTGAATCCACAAGAACTCCATAAGTATGAGTCCTGGGTAGAATGACTTAGCACTAAGGCTTTCTGTTATCACGAAACGAAATAATATCGAATTGACTTTTTTTGTCAAAAAGAATACGTAAAATGAAGAGCTGAAAATTGGAAGGTCTTGGGACGACATTAAATTGTTGTTGGTGATTTTGCAGGCGTGTTTTGGATAGCATGGGAGACTCTCCTTCATTTTTATGAAGTCATTTACATGAACTGGAACCCGAAGCTCTTTGCTCATCGATTTACATTCCATAGGTAAGAAATCCTTTTATGAAATATGTAATACAAATCTCGCGTTCTGATTGGTTGGGAACGCGTGATTTATGAGAGTACACAGCATGCTCGCGCACTTTCAGTTGCGTCATTTCTATCTAAATAACGGTTATTGTAATTTGTATTTTATGAAAGAAATAAGAACTTGCTTGCTTTGATGTGTGGAGTTATGAAGCACTTGGGTATTAGCAGAATACGGAAGAAGCGTTCGTGCTTCTTCTAACACTTCTCTCGTATTCTGCCTACCCCCGCGTGCTTTATGACTGCACACAGCACGCGCACGCGTTTTTTCTATTTCTTTAAGAATATACCCCAAGAATGCTAAAGCCGAATAGATAATAATTTCCTGTACTCTGATTGGCTGTATGGGTGTCTTGGGATAAAATGCATAAGCCTACTAACGTTTGACCCCTTTTTTGTTTTGTTTAGTAAATGGGAAGCAAAGGAAGGCCCGGTAAAAGATGCGTATAACATTGGTGAGCTTTTCTTTTGACTGTAAAAATCCTATTACCGAGAAGATCGTATGTCAATACACATCATTTTTATATGGATAATTGCTCGTGGAGCACAGTGTTTGTTCCATACTGAAGGCTGGAGTAGGGGCTGGTAATGAGATTTATAAACATCATTTAGCTGATTATTACCAAGCAATAGAATACTGACTGGTAATAGAAGATGACGAGTGGCTGATAATAAGATTATGAGAATCATTCAGCTGATTAGTACCAAGCTGGGCCCGATTGTACGGAGCCTGGATAGCGCCATCCGGCGGATAAATCCTTATCCAGTGGATGAGTCGATGCTGTTATCCAATAAATTTATCCACTGGATAAGATTTATCCGTTGGATAGCGCCATCCAGTCTTCGTACAACCGGGCCCAGTAGAATACTCTCTGGTTGATGACGGGCGGCGTTTGCATCTCATTGAAGGCTGCTAATGGGATTTACGAGATTCATTCAGCTGATTAAAACCCAGCATTAGCTAGTATGAACACGTTTTCTATTTTTCATTGTCTTCATTTTTCATAAAATATTTCTCCCTGGGGGTGTATTTTTCAGGTGACAATCCTCAGTACAGGCTGGAAGTAAACTCTGGGGCGCAGTCTGCAGTAGTATGGATTCTACTGACCAGACACATTACCAAAAAGGTAACCACGTACATCTATATTATAAATTTAATGTCTTCTTTATTCTATCATATCATCATTGTAACCGCTGTATTTATTTATTTCATCATTGTGTCTAAATAGGAAGACTTTGCTGAGAACAAGGAGTTTATAACTGTACATGTCTACAAAACAGATGGAAAAAGAGTTTACTATCCAGGTAGAGGACCAATAACCTTTCCTGAGGAACTCCACATATCGGGACTCGTTATTCTTTATTTTGGAAGATAAAGCGTACCAAGACTACTATTGTATTGTATTTTATTGTATTCTATTATATAGTTAGGATAGTGCGTGCGCGCTGATTGGTCGAAAGCTGTGCTTTATTAGTGAACGAAGCAGAGTACTGACGCCATCCGCGCGCGCAAAGTCGGCTGCTAGATCCTGCGGCCATCTTTCTTTTTGCGCCGTTCAGTAATAAAGCACTTAGGAAGCGCCGTAAGCACTCAAGGCGTGTGAGAAGATGTTTGGCTCGTGCTTCTCCTTACACTTCTTTCGTGCTTACGTCACTTCCTGCGTGCTTTATTACTGAACGGAGCACGGAAAAAGCAGTTGTATTGTGTGGTTATTAAGAGGGGACCAAAAACCTATCTGAGGAACTCCACAAGTCAGGAATAATTAATTATTTCTTTTCTTCCTGATACTGCTGATCAAGAAAGAACGAAAATCGACAGCATTGTTATTTAAAGGGGACCAATAACCGACCCTTGGGGAACACGGAACATCATTAATTCGTTATTTTTTACTTTTTATAAGATAATCCATACCAAGAAGGAACAAAAATCAACAGCCCATTTTATTTGTCAAAGTTGAACGTTCCTGCTGGGAAGCAACGCTTCACGCTGATCGTCTCACAATACGAAAAAACTAACACAATATACTACACGCTGAAGGTAGGCGGGTATCGTAATAGAGAGTTTAAGCATGTCGTTTACGACAAACGTGAAACATGGAAAGAATGAAAAGAGTGTTTGTCTTGTACTTGGTGAGAAGCTTTGAAAATAATGCAGGAAACGATGAAAACGAGATCAGGTCGGCCGTTTGTGGGAAGGAAAAACGTGATGCTTAATCTGTCTCACAAATGTTATCCTATGGGTACTCATTGTCTTTGTATCAAGAAAAAATATTGTAGGAGTGCTCCTCTCGTCATATGCAGCAGGACTGAAGGCTTTTCATCGCAGCTTCGCACCAAAGTTATTAGTAAAAAATCACGACATTTTTGGCATTTACGGCAATGCGGCAAATTCTGTGTATTTTTGCTGCTAACRAAAGTAGTCCATACCTTTTTTTCTCAGAACATGATAGAGAACGCGTCGTATTCGGCAATTCTGTTCATTATGCTGCATATCAATCCAAGATGTAATATTTATGGTTTTGATCATATTTGTAGGTATTTTCATCTTCTGAATTTCGTCTTTCGCCCGTGGTTGATCCCTACAAGCACGAGAAAACGGTAACTTGATTTATTTTTTAAGCTGTTATCTTTTTATATAATATAAAAGTATTCATATGAATGGATTATTAGAGGGAGGACACTCGAATCGTGAACGTTTCGAGGTTTTTGTCGCTTTTTTCAAAATGCGTACTGTAAATCATCGATCGATCCCTAGAGTTTTTTTGATCACTCGTATTGATGGTTTTCAACCATTCCCAAGAGAATTAAATAACAAAAGACACGGCGGCCATGTTGGAGGATATAACAAAAGAATCCATTGACAATTCTTTTGTTAAGTTGCTCCAACATGGCCGCCATGAAAACCATCAATTCGAACTAAATGCTTCATCTCGGAGTGTTTAAAACAGTAGAAAGTTAAGGAAATAATAACCTGAAAAAACTCTCGTCAAAAGATATGCAAATCTGACTTTCAAGCATGCCTGATAAATTGGGCTTCACAAAATGCTAAAACTTAGTGTCCATGCTTGAAACTTAAGGGAAATTCTTTCATCTTGTTTTTGTCAATACAGTATCTTGGTCTGACAAAAGTATACTCTCAAACTTTTTTGTATACTTGGAGAAAAGAAACATTTATTTTCTCACTCAAACTCTTCTAAATTCTTAGAAAACGTGCTGAAATGCACGCATGCGCAAACGTTTTTCTCTAGTGTCTAGGCTGGGTAGATCCAAAAATACGTGATTGCCTTTAATTGATATAAAAGACTTGTATGTTGGGCTCARTAAGCGTATTATCCCAAAGACATATGAGTTGCTTGGTTGGGTGTTCTGTTTCGAGTTCCCTCTAATCGTCATAGCTTAGTAAATCAAGGGTGGTATAGCTTTTTTAAGACTTGTATGTTGGGCTCAGTATGCGTATTATTCCAAAGACATATGAGTTACTTGGTTGGGTGTTCTGTTTCGAGTTCCCTCTAATCGTCATAGCTTAGTAAATCAAGGGTGGTATAGCTTTTTAAAGACTTGTATGTTGGGCTCAGTATGCGTATTATTCCAAAGACATATGAGTTACTTGGTTGGGTGTTCTGTTTCGAGTTCCCTCTAATCGTCATCGCTTAGTAAATCAAGGGTGGTATAGCTTTAGTGCACTTTTGTCTCACTTTGACGAGGCATTTTGGGAAAGAAAGGGGTTACAGGAAAACAACCAAATCCCCTAGTCCTTGTTCATGAGCATAGGATAAGAATATTTTCTTTTAAGAAAATCTACCCCACACAAGGGAGCACGGCAATTTGTTGATTGGTCTTCCTGTGGTACATGATTTAATCGATTAGTAAACCTGTGGTATGGACGCGCATGCGGTTTCTTAAAAGTCGCGCGGGCTCATAAGCAAACAAATATGGCGGATGATATTATGTATGCCACCATCTTTGATATTTCCTTGAGCCCACGCTATATTTCGCGGATAACGATATTCTCAGCATACGTTATTACCACAGGAAGACCAGTCAACAAATTTATGTCTGCTGTGCTCCCTTGCCCTACAAAGAGATGGATCATTTATGATATCTGTTCCATTGTGTTGAAGGTCAAGGACAGTTGGACGGCCAAGACAGCAGGTGGTTGTCCAAACTATCCCACCTTCAGTAGCAACCCTGTGTACAGTCTGGAACTCAAATCGCCTGTCACCTCAAATCCTGCTGAAGTCTTTATCAAAATGCTTGCTCCAAAGTAAGTCCAAAATAGGCCATTTATTTTTCATTTTAGAGTACGATGAGCCTGACCTCGGCCACCCAACTTTTTTTTTACTAGTTAGCCAATCAGACAGCGAGAATATGTGCAATTACGCGTGAAATTATTCAGCGTGGCCCACATTTTTCAAATTATTTCATACTCTTTGCAATGAAAACTCAAATAATTGGCTAGGAATTTGCCTAGGTAATACCTATTTTGGTCCCTTTGCTGGTAAAAAGTCTTTTAATTGATTCAAACAGTTGGCGAGAAAGGATTCAATGGCATCGATAAAAAAATAAGTTGGGTAGCTACGTTTTGGCGCGTCACACTATAACTATTGGACTTGTGAAATCTTCATTTCTCCATTTATTCAATGTTTTTGTAGGCAATTTTCTATTGGGGTCATGTTACGATCTGTGGATAGAACACCTTCAGGAAAACCCACATATGAAGCACCCTTTGAGAGCTACAGGTATTAGTTAAATGAAGTATCAACTCAGAAGGAGTTAGTGAATGATTTGTTTGAAGATAAATCATGTAGACAAAAAGGGTGTATTCCTTGCAAAACGAACACACCCTGGTCAATCTGGGTCAGAGTACATACTTCATATTGCACCCCATACAATATGGGATGAAAAATAAACCACCCCATATTGCTTCAAATCCAATATGGAGTTAAAGATAGACTGCACCTAGTTTAATTTGGGTATAAAGTACACACTTTATATTGCAACCCATAAAACATGGAACGAAAGATAAACTACCCCATATTGCACCCAATACAATATGGAGTTAAAGATTATCTACACCCAGGCCAATTTGGATATGGGTATGGAGAACAAACCCCAGATTGCACCCCATACGATATGGGGTGAAATATAGACCACACCCAGGTTAATTTGGGTACAGAGCACAACCTATATTGCGCCCCATAATACATGGGGTGACATGAACTACACCCTGGTCTATCTGGGCTTGGAGCACACACCCAATATTGTATCCTATTCAGTACTGGGTGACAGATAAGCTACACCCAGGTCAATCCGAGATTAGAGCACACACCCATACAAAATGGGGTGACAGATAAACTACACCCAGATCAATCTGGGTACAATTCAATCTGGGTATGGAGTGCACACCCGTATTGCACCCCATACAATCTGGGTACAATTCAATCTGGGTACAGATCAATCTGGGTATGGAGTGCACACCCGTATTGCACCCCATACAACATGTGGTGACATACAAGCCACCCTGTCTATCTAGGCGTGAAACACACCCCGTACAATAAGAGGTGACAAATCACAGCTTACTTTATCCGGCACACACTCCGTAACTCGCAAATAGTCGTGTCTTGAGGAGCTAAAATCCTGTAAACTTTGGTTTGTAGGCCTGGATTCTTCGTAATGCAGTTGTCAGGTGTGCCTGCAGGCTCATATCAGTTGATCCCTTCTACATTCTTACCTAAGCAAGAAGGACCTTACTTTTTGACTGTGGCTGCCAGTTGCAACTTCTCACTCACTAGATTATGACCACAGTTCAAATGAAACATCAGTCGGAAAAATAAGAGCAGTAGGGGTCGGCGGGTTCTGGGACATTTTGGATAGATCACATTTTTCTTGTCTGTCTGTCCGTTTGTCATTCTGTCCAAATTATTTAAGAACTTCTATAATTTGGACAGACAGACAAACGGACAGACAGACAAGAAAAATGTAATCTATCCAAAATGTCCCCGAACCGGCCGATCCCTACTACTATAAGAAAAAACACATTTTTCCGCTTGAAAAGAATTCGCACAGTCTGAGCACTAGCTTTGTCTTTATTTTGATATTTTCACTCGCACACGTCAATAATATTCATTCGGAGAAACTGCTTGATGAAAAAAAGCATGTAAACATTTCGAGGTCGAGGAAAAACAATTGCAGTGCATTGTGGGGCATATTTTCAAGATGGTGGCTCTATTTCGTTCCATAAAACAGTCCCAAAATGCACTGCAATGCCAACTCGACCCAGTTTTTTCTCTCGACCCTGAAATGGCTAATTCCACTCGTGGTTCATAGAATCATTACGTAACAAACGTCGCAAATGCCGACGTCACAACAAGGCTTACATTCCAAGTGAAATGAAACTGGAACTGAAATAATGAAAAAATTAAATATTGGAAAATAGTTAGGTTTAAATAGGGTTAAGTATTGTATATTTTGTATAAGTTATTTTTAATGCGGTACCACGTTAAAAAATTACAAAAAGTCACGTGATTGATAGTAAGCAATTGGCAATGTACCATTTCCYCGCCAATACGTATACAGGCGTACGCGTTTCGTGTTTCCCGCCATATGCACAGAAATCCTGCATTAAAAGAAATTTCGTTGCGGAGAGACGAGATACAAGACAGGCAACTTCAAGTACATCAGTCATGTTCGCTATAGATGTTTTGCACCATCACGTGACGGAAGCCATGTTAGATGGAAGGGACAATTAAATCGTTTTACATAGAAAGAATACAATTCCTGAGAGCAAAGGGATTTTATTGTTATGCCATCTAACCACAGGCAGTCCAAGCTATATTATGGGCGCCGGCACGTGATGGTGCAAAACCTATATTGACCTCTTCGGCTCGGGCGTAATGTTTTCCATTTCAGCCACGTTTCATTCCCTTGAGTATAAGATTCTTTGTTTGAGTTGTATCAATATTCATGTGCCTTCTCATGTGCAACCGAGCATTAAACAAATAAATGATACTCTAGGAAATGACACGTGGTCTGAAATGGGAAAACATTRCGCCCGAGCCGAGGAGGRTCTATTGTCCGATTCGGATCCAAAGATTTCACGAAGGCCTGAGCTAGTAATGTTTTGATTGACGGAAGCCAAAAACCTCGAGGTTTAAAGCTTCTTTAGATTGCAGAAACGATGAAAAAACGTACCCCAAGAGAGATAGATTTGAATAGAGTTTGCTATTATTCTTATGCTCAGATGTATAACATTAATTGATGATTGTAGATATGTGTATACACCCCTTCCGACAAACTTTGTCACCCGTGAAGCGTAAAGCGTATGAACTAGTGGCGCGGAGGTTCATGGGAAATGCGTTCAAATAAACCATGCATGACGCAGAAGCTTTCTTGGCACGGGAAACTTGCTTGACGCGGGAGTTTGTTTGACGCGGGATTTTTAAAAGAGCCATTATGGCCGACGCAGTACGCATTAACGTAATGCTTAAAGTGTATGAACACGAGAACAAAAATCAATGTTCCATGTTCTCTTTGAAAGAAGTACCAATATTCAAAAACGTCCAAGAGTTTAAAAGCTATTTAGTGAAAAAACACGCTGAAGAAATAAGCCCAGCAAAGGACATCAGCAGTTTTGACCTTGGTTATTATGGCACGAGAGAAAGAAAACTGACCATTTGTACAGAGGAACACCTAAGAGAGGCCTATTTAACTGAAAGCCTAAACTATGTCACATTTTTGTGGGACAAGTTTGAGGGACTGTGGACCAGGACGAAGTCATGTGTCTTGATTTCAAGGCGTCAAAAAAAGTGACAAGAAGAAGAGTAAGTTACTGAGCACTAAAACGTGATACAATTCAAAATGGAGAAATACCTTTATGCTAGCTGTCTGTCTGTATTTTTTCTTTTGTGAAGCTTAAAATTGGACTGTGATAATTTTGTTAGTAAGGTTTTAAATTTTAGAATCGTTTGTGCATGGCGCACGTGAATATTTGAAGGGAACCCGATAAAAACGAATAAATTATAAAATGCCACTTCTTTTCTAACAAGTTCGTTATGATCTGACCTATGTTACGGGTTTTAATAAAATGTTCCATTGCTATGTTTACAGTATTCAGTATCAGTCGGTGTATTCTGAATTTAATGTTTGTCTTTAAATTTGTAGGAAATGATTCCGTCGAAGAAGACAAGGGCCTTTTCAATAACTATTTGTCGAGGCTACGTAAAACACATGCCTCAGTTCTTGGCGATTTGAAACTGAAGTGTTGGGCTAGAATGTTGGTAAGTTAGACTGGATAGATAAATTGTAGAGCAGTTTTCATAATGTAAGATAAAAAGTTAGGTTTTCTTATCCACTACACAATAAAATGTGTGGTATTTTGCAGCGATCTTTCAATCGCGCATGTAAACGACTCTGGTAATTTTGGAAATTTGGGGGTTTCTTCCTTATTAAAACTGCAATAAAAGTCGCTGCGAAAACCGGAGATATAATCCTCTACACGGGATCAACAATGGTTTGGGTTATTACTGCTTTTCGAACCTAAGCAAAACATTGACGATTGTGATAATGGTTTTTATAGGTAAATGGGAGTCACCGCGACGACACCGTACCTCCGAATGCTGCTTTTTTTGCCCTAGAGACTACAGGTGCAGTTCCTTCTACATCTAATATGACTCCCATTGTGACCACGACTTCAGCTAGTAGTTCTACCTCACTTCAGTCGGCCAGAACACAAGTGGATTCTGCCATTGAATCAAATGAAACAAAGGTGTGAAGTCCTCTTGAAATTGCGTGCAGATGACAGGGATAGCAGTAATCCTGGGACCCCAATTGCCATACCATCTTTGTGTTTGAGCTCGATAGCCTCGAAAACTGTATCCAAAGCGTCTCGAAATTCGTTTATCCTGTAATGCAGAAACATTTGTTATAATCTCTGTCAGTGTGACAAACCCAGTGCGGAGATCAGTTGAAAAGGTATAACAAAATGAGTTTCTGAAAAGAGAACTTACAAATCCACACTCGTCAAGGAACACAAGCATCGCAGGATTGAATTGTGATACCACAGACCGATAGTTTATTCGATCTTCTTCGCATCTTTGATAAGGAATTCTTTTGAGCTATAAACACCGAAAGTGAAATGTGTTGAATGAAAAATTTGCAGTAATTTTCGAATACAACATTCATGATTACAGATTTCTCATCGGCTTACAAGAATGCATTTAACACTTAATATTACCATTTTGCGTGTGATGCCATTTCTTCTAAAATAGTCGTGTAAAGTAGAAACAGAAAGCCTAGCACCACGTACTCCTTCAACGTGTCTACAGGGCTCTGATAGAGTTTTTTCTGGGTGTTCTAACAATTCTTGCATCAAAACGGCTTGTTCTTGTTGCGAAAGCGAATACGAACCAGCAGGTCTTCCTGGTTTGTCAGCACAAACATTTCGTCTCTCGTAATATCGTCGGGCGAAGCGTAACACGGACCTTGAAGACATGCCAAGGCGAACTGCAATGTCACCTTTACTGTGGTTTAAGCCATATAGCAGTACGCTTCTCAACCGTAAATCGTCACTTAATGCTCGCGGCATGATTGCTTTGACCCATGTGTTGGTGTGCACGTGGTCAAATATAAACTATCCCATGACTCCCCGCGCCACTAGTTTATACGCTTTTCGCTTCACGGGTGACAAAATTTCTCGAAAGGGGTATATGTATATATCTTTATAGAGTTATAAACTTGACGTTATCTTTTCGTTTTATATTTACTAGCCACTAAGAAAATACTTTGTATGCTACTCGCTCGGTCCGAAATCTTTCTCGCGTGACTTTGATATGCCCAATCGATCTATTTTCTTGATTACTAAAAGGTGATATCTTTAAGAAATGCATAAGTACAAAGAAGGCATTTAATCCGAGAAACATAGAATTAGAACGGAGCTATTGTTTTGCGTTTGAAGTTGAACAGTATCATTACAATGAACCAAAACAAGTATGGCTGAAAATACTCATTTTCTTATTATTTTCTTGTATGAAAATTTTGAAAATGAAAACTTTCATTCGATGACCAAAAACCATGCGGATAAACATTTCCGCGCAGATGCAGTTACAGACATTCTCAGTCACACGCGTCGCTCTAGCGATTGTTTCTGTCGAAGAAGCTTTTGTTGGACGTCAATCAAGGCGTTTCCATGACACTCTGTAGGCACGTGCCCTTATAGCTTTGTGTTTTCCGACAATGTTCTGGAAACGCCAAGTGATTGACGTCCACCAAAACCTTCTTCGTCGCGACAGAAACAATCGCTAGAGGGGCACGTGTGACTGAGAATGGCTGTAGGTTACTAGATGATAAATAAGAAAGCATTAAAAAAGGGCATTTTCCTTTTCAATAAACAATGATAATCATACAGGATTAGTCAACGTTGCGAGTTTAATCATTATTTTGTATTAACACTTTTCTATTTCTTAATTCCTGCTGCTCTTTTCCCTATAGTACCATGAGAAAAACCCCAGCTTAGCACAATTCAACACTAATACTTTGATTAAGCGATGTATTCCAACAGCTGGTTCGAATCCTAATCCTGAGGCGGGTTTAGTAACCTGTTCTTCGGGGATCTGTAGAATTATCAAACGCTTTACACAGTGATCCAAACTTAGTAAGCAGTACTAGAGTACAAACACTAAAAGTGTGCAACACTTTGCACTATTTAGTAGTAAATAGTGCTAATTAAACAATAGAACACAATAGAATTAGCATAGTTTAGCAGTATTTAGTGATATTTATGTTACACACTTATACTGTTTGTACTCTACTAAAGCGCAGTGTATTCTATATTGTAGCGTTGTTGAGCCAGTGATCATTGCCTGGCCAGCCTTAGTGCAAAGTTTYGTAGGTCTACAGACTACTGAGATCTACTGAACTTACTAATTTGTACAAATTTGTGCGATTTCTGACAAAGTTTATCACGGATATATGGTACCCAATATAATAAAAAAGGTGCTTTGAACCCATATTACTCGCCTATAATTCCGCAACGAATTCTTTACAGCCTTAAAATTTGACCAGCATATGTAGTTTTGACCGCTTTACAAGATTATGAAACTTTTATTTCATTATAATGCGAAGTTACGCTTTTGAAATTCATGATGACGTAAGTGAATGCCATGAATGATTTTTTCTTGCCACAACGGTTCCCTCGGTCGTCACACATCCTTAATTATCGCAACCCTTTTTACCGTGGTTCGGACTACAAGAAGCCAACACAAGAAACACGCAAGTGGGTTGCTGAAACTCAGTATTGAACAATGACTACATCCATCGCCAGCATGTCTTTTGGATTTCTTCTTATCCTTATTTTGGGTAAGTTTTTTCCTCCTATTTATCAGGCTGTTCCTCTCGCTTCTCTTTCGGGAGGCGCGGGTTGGCGTATCGGTGTGAGCGCTCGCCTCTCATCAATGCGACCCGAGCTCGAGTCCCGCTGGGTTCGGTGTTGTATATGAATAGAGTTGTTTGTTGGTTCTCTCCTGTGTTTCGAGGGTCTTCCGGGTTCTCCGGTTTTCCTCCCTAAATCAACTCCTAAATTTCCAATTCGATCACGGAATGAGGGCCACAGGTTTGTTAGCGACTGGCTATTAAGTGCTACCCTCGAGAAAAAAGGACGGTTTTYCCCCCCTAACGATGGTTTCTTTCTATTCTTCTGTTGCATTCAAGATGATAAATACTAAGTTAAAGAAGTATTTCTTTGAGATTCGAAGATTTTATTTTTATTTTGGAGATGTTAAACAAACGGTTTGCCGTACCCTTATTTCATCTCGTAGACACCCTGAGTTAGATAAACCTGATAGACCAGAAGATGTCTCTTATAATTAGGAATTTTCTTTCGTTTGCTCAAGGGTATAATGCCGGAATAAATGCAGCTTGTTAGAAATTACATGCGAAGCCCAAGGAATAACCGGGCAATAATAGTAAAAGATGAAAGTAAACAATATTTAATAAGCACCCAAATAAAACTGAGATTGAAATTAAAAATCACTCTTGCTTTTGTTCCGGGCCCGTAATAACGGCGACGTATTCTATAGGTGAGGTTCCGTAGGGGGAGGGGTGGTCAGCCATATCTATTTTTGTTTGCTGGATTGCACCAGGTTCGAGTGATTTTGAGGTTCAAGAGTACATTACCTATATTTTACGTCAAAGCTTAATCCTAATAAAAGCTTCTAATTATTCATAAAATATAGTTTTTCTGTCTCAAAGCCTATTGTTAAAGGATTAGACTCTTTTTACTTTATGCTTTTGTTTCACCCTAATTGAGTTCTACGAAGTTGACTCATCGAAATACAAGCAATTAGATGACTCGCCCAAGGAACAACTTTTATTCATAARACGCTCAATGCATGTGAATACAAGATAAGTTTAGTTACAGCTATTTTCATTATTTAACCAAGTATGATGTTTTGATTGTCAGTATATATTTGTTCGATAGAAACACCCGTCATTTGAAACAATAAAGCACTGTGTTCTGCATAATTGTCGAGTCAATCACACGAATCACCTACTAAATATCAAAAGAAGGGAAAAGGGGGCTAGGCGAATGCGAAATCGTACTGATTTTTGAGTTAAAACTACCCTGCGAGCAGAGGATTTTTTTGAATCCCTCTCCCATCTCCCTACCAGTAATAAAACTCTCCACAGATTGATACTGTTGGGTTGTTAGAGAGAGATTTTCAGGAAGAAAACTTTCAACACACGAAAAATACAAATATTAAGATCGGACGCCATTGAAGATAATGCGGACTCAAGTTTGGCCATTAGATTCTAGCCCAAAACATGCGCGCGCACCAAAACCGGTTACGAAACAGGTTTTGAAAATCGGATTATCCAGAGCTCTGGATAATCCCTAGCGCATTCTCAAACAAAATTCGACAGGATTAGTGCAGAGAGTTTTTTCCTCGCCCCGACCACTGGGAGATGGGAGAGGGTTTTAAAAAAATCCACTGCTCTCAGGGTAAGGTAAAACATGAGACCGAGACAGGATGCAGTGGAGCGAGAAATCTATTAAGAAGCCAAAATGACTGGACCGCTTGCCAGTTGACGGGCGAACAAAGAGATACGACTCGATTATAATAGTTCTTTGTATGGTATATTTATTTTATAAGTAGAAAAGTATTATACAGTGTACATATTGACAACTAATTAAATGATTTACACGAACGTATGTTTTTAAGCAAGTTGTCCAGCTTCTACAGTGTCTTCCAACCTAGATCGCTTAACTTCATAGCACCGTCTTCTACTAATAACAATTTTCATTTCTTTCCTCTATACACTACGGGACGGACTTCGAGTACTTTAACATTCTTTCGCTTGTTGTTTGCTGTCTTGCTTGTTTTTATGGATAACTCTAGGCTATCGATATTACATTGCTTTTACTGGTCCACAACTATGGTTAGGGCTTCAGTAGCCCTATTCTTCTCGGCAAAACTTAACTGTATCTGCGCGGAAATATTTATTCGCATGGTTTTTGGTCATCGAATGAAAGTTTTCACTTTCAAAATATGAGTATTTTCAGCCATACTTTCTTTGGTTCGTTGTGCAGGGCCAGTATCACGTGATGGTACGATTCAACATCAAACGCAAAACAATAGCTTTGTTCTATGGAGTTTCCAAACCATTCCACTCCATTAACTATGTGTAGTTTTATCCACCTCATGCTACCTGTAGATCGCAGCCTTATCTTGACAGGCCAATAATTTTCTCCATCAATGTAGACACCAGGATGGTTAGGATCTGCACTGTTACGCGATGTTCTCATACATTTTTATAATATCGTATCCTTCTAAAATGTTTCGCAATGCTGGTGCTCCCGAGATGTAGTTTCGGCCACACGGGGATAGCTGCATTCCACCAGATTATAGGACGATGTGCGAGTTTAGGCGGTTTTCTTTCTGGCTTTGTTTCGGTTCCAAACACTGGTGCTGACTCGACACTACTGCTCACCTTAGTTTTGGTGAAGAAGAGATAAACGTGACAGCTTCCAAATATGTCTATAATCTGGTCGCCGTTATTACGGTCCCGGAATAGGGTCAGGGGGAGAGCACCGGTTTTTCATATCTATTAACAGTTGCCAGGATTCGAAAGCAGTGAAATTGATTAACCATCACGTGGCAAACTCTTGGCCAATGAGGAGAGAGAAAGATAAACTTTGACACTTTGTACGTAACGAACGCTTGCTCTACAGAAAGATGGTGCTCGGTATATTAAAAAAAAACTATTTTGAAAAACAATGGCGGAAATGTCACATAGCTTCAACGGTCTCTTGGAAGTCTCATTTTTTTTTTGTTTCTGTTCAGTACACAAAGGTTTTGCCAGGTGCCCTGCCTCGTGTGAGCCTGTTAATGAACCGGTCTGCGGTACTGATGGAAAGACTTACAAGAACAGGTGTGCAGTGTTGATGTTCAACTGTAAAGCCAAACAAGGCAAAATCAAAGTTGAGCATTATGGGAAGTGTGAAAAAGACGATCATGGGTGAGTTACTTTGTTTATTTAGTTGTTCAGTTTCATTTCATGACCAGTGCCCTCGTTCATCCTGGTCAGTAACCACAAGAAAAATATGCCGCAAGTTTTTTTTAGTTTTGTTAATCTTTTTTCCGTGTCGTGAACCCAGCTCTTAGGCGTGCCATAAGCCTTTTCTGAATGCGACAAGCATGATGCATTGTGGTCTAGCTTGGGTGTCAACAATACCATTTGAGGCATGATGTAAAAAAGATGTTTGTACCGAAGCTTCAGACCACAATACACCGGGCTATCTCAGAAATGGTCTATGTTTGACGTCTGTTAATCACACTGAACCCTTCATGAAGTCGATTAGTATCGACTACAGAATCCAAATGAAGATAATCTAAAACTAAAATTTTAAATAGCTCTATTGTTTTTTCTTCGCTCATGATCAGTTTTAGCTCATCATTGTACTTTTTTTCTCGTTTTAGAAAGATAGACTGTCTACGAATTGGACGCAAAAAATATTTTAAATGTTAAAAAACAAATCATCTCTTTTAAAAGACGCTTCACAAGACTTCACCAAGTCTATCCTCATTTCCTGAAGAAAGAAAGCATTGTTTGAAATATTTATAATGTTCTTTTTGCCTTTGATGTGAATACTTTTCTGAAGCAACTAATAGTGAATCAGTCTATTCTAGTGCAGTAAATTAAAATGATTTTACAGAGCCCTATTGCTGGTTTTCAATCATTCCCAAGAGAATGAAATAACAAAAGACACGGCGGCCATGTTGGACGATATAACGAAAGAGACTAATGGCGAATATTTTGTTAAATTCATCCAACATGGCAGCTGTGAAAACTAATAGCTTGGAAATTAATTTTCGAGCTGTACTTGGGATAATAAAATTGTATTGAACGACCACTGATTCAAGCCCACAAAATGTATTGCTGTTTGATTTTTCAAAACAAGAGATCTTTCCGATAAAACGAATTGTATTAATAAATTAATTCCTCTCTCAAACTACATGATAATTACTTAGAATGAATTGGAATCCTTCAAATATCAAGAATATGCATGCAAAAACGATTCACAAATATAATTGGATATGTTTTTGTTTTTTTTGGTGATTTTTCATTCGCATTATTTTAGCAGATGAATTAATTTAGTTAATAAATTTGGCACGTGTCTGTCTTCATTAATAATTAGATAGACGAAAAGAAATTGCTGCAGCGTTTTAGAAATATGGCTTGTGGACCTTAAATGGCTTCAATGGTATGCATCAACACAGCTGGTATAATAGAATATTGAGCGAAGTAAAAACACCTTTGGTTGTTCCATCCAACATTTAAATAATAATCTATCAAGTTATCGATCGCCATAATAAACCATTTCAGTAGCCGACTCAAAATAATTGAATTGATATACTTTAGCACATATATAAGTTGAACGAATCCGATAGAAACGTGGAAATTTGCATCGACACACCCAACACAAGCCGCCAAAAATCATTCCCACAAGCTCCATCTTTAGTAGCCGCTGTAAGACGATATTTTGACCAAATTCAGTTTTCACGATGAGGGAAATTGTACATCTTCAGGTTGGACAATGCGGAAACCAAATCGGAGCCAAGGTAAGACTAAAATACTCCATTTGATAGCTCAATATTTTAGGTTTTAATTCTAATTTGATTACAAAATATTTTGGATATTTCCAAACCTAAATGTAATGATCACGAACACTTCACTGAATTGAATGACTGCCTTCTTAGACCAAGTCAACATAATCTACTGGACTCCGAGCAAACAGTTATTTTCTGTGCTATCGTGCTATCGCCTGAGCAATCTCGATTCTTGAAAATCGATTTTTCTTTTTCATTAAAAGTAGAGTGTATTTCCCTTCTGACCGAGACTACTTTTCTTTTGCTGGATCGGCATTCGCTTTTTTCCCCCGACCTCTCCCCGAAAACAAAGGAGACAAAAAGGAGCCTCTGAGTGCATGGTTTTTAAATTTGAACTGAAAGAATTAAATATCGTATCTCGAATTTCCTGCATCTGATATTGATGAGCAATTCTTTCAGTTTTCAGCCTTTGATTCTTGATAAATAGAGGGATTTTCAAGGCTAAAAATGGAAATATCTTCCTTTGTATTTAAGGAAATCTCATTTTTCGTTGACATTTTTAAAACTACAAAGTACGCGCTTAAATTACAGTAACCTTGGTCTTGACTGCAAAGGACAAAAAATTCTCATAAATAGTGATAGTGGTGAGCATGACTTTGCATGGGTTAAAATTGTATTTGTGGGTGGGTTGGTTGGTAAATAAAGTATATGTAGGTAAAGTATATGTAGGTGGTGTGTTCTAAGAGATTTTTAATTTTACTCCAACGATTTAATAATATATTTTGATTTTTGATTCTTTCAGTTTTGGGAAGTGATATCTGACGAGCATGGCATCGACCCGACAGGCATATATCATGGTGATTCCGACCTACAACTCGAGAGAATCAATGTATACTACAATGAAGCTTTATGTAAGTTTCATCACAAATTTATTTGTGCTATTCTCTTATTAACTATGACTTATACACCTACTTTCAAAAACGTGGTCATCGCTAAAGGCGATAGGCAATAGGCGACAGACGAAAAGCGATAGGATGTATGTCACTCTAAGATCCAAGAATAGCTAGAATGACTTGTGGTTCTGCTCCTTATTCTCGTCAAGAACTTGGACCTTAGTGTTGAGACTGATTCATTGCTGTTCGGTAGTCGACTACGAAACCATTTCCGTCTCGGAATGACTTATCGCCTATAACCTTTGGCGATGACAACGCTTTTTGAAATAGTTGTATATGTATATTGTACCGATCATGATCAAGTCAAAAAGTGGGCTTTTCAAAATACCAGGAAATTTAAGAAAATTTGAATTTGAATTTATTTTTAATTTCGTTTCAAAGATCGTTTTTCGAATGATTAAATATTGATATATGTTGACTGTGTTTAGAGGCGGGCAATTATTCACACCTGCCGGTTAGTCGAGTCAGTCACGTGACATCAATATTATGATCTTCGAATCGAATATAGTTTTTGAGACGCAATACAAGTGTGTGAAACCATGTGTTTCATAATCCCTGGAGATATGAATAACAATGAAAAAGCCGCCATGTTGGTTGATCTCAAAGAGATCAAGCTAATGAGAAATGCTTTTTTATCGTCAACCAAGATGGCGACTATGACGCCACGTGCACATGCTCTATATCAGGTCAGGTTTAATTGATATTGCTTTGTTACTTATCTTTGTTTTTCTGCAGCTGGAAAGTATGTTCCTCGTGCTATTATGGCCGATCTGGAGCCTGGCACTATGGATTCCGTCCGAGCCAGTCCGTTCGGTCAAATCTTTCGACCTGATAACTTTGTCTTCGGTAAGATTTTGCCTGCTCGTTTGTTTTATACTTTCTAATAAATTTTTACGTGATCTCTCCAAACCTAATTCACGGTCCGCCTTCTTCCCCCCCC
>NW_022261414.1:44578-57112 GCF_009602425.1 Actinia tenebrosa
CAACCACAGTGGTCGACTTGATCCGTTTTTTTCGAAACGCATACGCCCACTATGAGGAAAGATCGGAAACTTGCAAGGTTCAGCTTCTAAACGATGACTTCTTTTCGAAGTTTCCCGAYTTCTTCTTAACAGTATGGAAAGTGGTGCGTGATGATATGGGTTGGTTGAAAGCGAACAGTGGAAGGGAATGGTTACTACGGGTAGTAAATGAGATAAACTGAAACCGTACCAAGCGAGTAGCAGTCCAAACTTCATGCTTTTGAGGGGACAACAAATGCACCAAAAGAAAACTTGCCAAATAGCACTACAAGTATATTATCAGGCCCGTCGCTAGGACATCGAAGAGGGGGGAGGGGTTCGTTTTTCTACCAATCTTAGTTATGCCACAACGATATCTTGATAAATATTTTATTGATTATTAATCTTACAAAACAATGATTTAAACTTTTATATGCTATACCCTATGAATAATATGCAATATTTTAGGCTACGTACACTGATTTCGAATAGGACGTTTGCACGATGTCATCATTTGACTCCCACTTCCAAGATGCTTCGCGAAATTTCTTTCTTGTTTAAATTTGTATTACCTCATGAGAATAGTAAGACAATTGGTGCTAATTAATTGAACAAAAGAAAGTGTGCAAGGAAGTCTGGTAGTAGAGGTCAATGACGCCATCGTGCAAACGTCCTATTAAAGTGAACTGACAAGTGTGGGAGCTGCACAATAGCCCTTTCCCAATTTTGGAATTTGCAGAATAATCTTTTTATACACTTTGTAAACTGAAAATGAAGATTTATGTTCACATATTTCAATTTCTGTCGTGACCTTGGATGAATTTGACATGACAAATGTTAAACCTACAGAAAATCATTTATCATGTCAGGTTCATTCGCTATCGTTGGCTGCATGAATGTCTTCTTGGCCAATCAGAGGTGAGATATATAGATTAGAATAATTTTACTTTAGCAAACAAAGTCACTCGCTGATGTCAAATGAACACAAAAGAAAACGATGCAAATATATAAAAGATATATTATTGTACATTTTCCTCGTTATCTCGCTTCTGATTGGGCGCGAGCCTTCATCCAATCTTAACATGATAACCATGCATGTCAAGGGCGGATCCAGGGGGAGGGTCGGGGGGGTCGAGACCCCCCTGTCATTCCTGAGGTCAAATGGGCTTCTTGTGGTAAAAATGCGACTGGGATTCCTTTGCCCACAAAATTTACCCCTGAGACCCCCCCTTCATAAAAACCCTGGATCCGCCCTTGCATGTTTATATTCATGAGGGATATTAAGACTACATGTTCCTCATGATTCATCACTTTATATTCATCTAGAGGAATGTTAGTTTTTAAACGTCTCTCTGCTGGAAATAATAGATCCCGAGGTAATCATGATTCTAATTACATCAGCCTATACCTTAATTCCAAAATCTAGAATTTGAAGTCTTTGAAATTGTGTCTTCATGAATATATAATACACAAAGTTTTACTCGCGTTACAAGCTGAGGCACGCCCATACGTACGATATCCCACCACTAAAAAATAAATATAGCTAGAAATAGTTTTTTCTTAGTTTTATCTTAGAAATAGTTTTATCTTAGTGTATTCTTGTAAATAGTTCTTAAATAGTTCTTAGCTTTTATAGAGTGGTTTTCAAAAACCCGTGAAACAAAGCCCCGTGTAATAACTAAGGTGTAATAAATTGGAATGCACCGAAAACACAAAAGAAAATCAAAAGAAAATGCGGACAATAAAGTGTATTAAAGTGTAATACGCTGAAGTGTATTTGACRGGTTTTTGAAAACCACTCTAATCAATTATTATTAGTGTATATATTGTGTAAACAAATATCCCTTTAAGTCATAGTTAATATTTAACTAGGCTAAGTTCTCCTTGTTTAGTAATTGGATTTGAAATGTAATACGCAATTCAGCCTTTAAGGCTGCGATGTATTTTAAAAACGTATCCAAAGTATCTATCTATCTATAAAGAGGGGCAACTATTTCATGATTAAGACTGTTAATTTTTAAAGATTACGTTCATGAATATGAATATATACCCACCAACCCACCCACCTACCTACCTACCGTAGGTAAGGACTAAGTAAGTTAGTTCACAAAAGCCACTGTATCATTTTCTTAGCCGGCTCAATCATACTTCTATTCTCAATTATGAACACATCTCACTGGTTCTACGTCAACTACACTGGCTTCCTGTTGATAAACGCATTTCTTATAAAATTCTACTCATGGTTTTCAAGTGTCTTCACAACCTTGCACCATCATATCTTGCGGACCTTATCACGAAGTACGTACCTACTAGGGCATTAAGATCTAGCTCTAAGAATTTGTTGGTTGTCCCTCGATCACGCACCAAAGGGTATGGCGATAGGGCATTCTCTGTATGTGGTCCTATGTTATGGAATAATCTGCCTGAATCATTGCGACATGAAACTAATTTGGAATGTTTTAAAAAGAACATAAAGACATATTTATTTTATACCTTTTAGTTTAAACTCTTAGTTTGTTTTATTTTTATTAGGTGTATATAAGTCATATATATACTTTTATCATTTATAATGCATTGTATTTAAGCGCCATTGAACTTTAGGATTTTGGCGCTATATAAATGATTTATTCTATTCTATTCTAATTACTACAGTAAACCTACCGTAAGTATAATAGTGGATCACAGATCCTGCGCTCTGATTGGCTGAGCTACTAGTGGTCTATTATTGATAGACCACTAATAGCGAAAAATGTCGGTTTTGAAAACCAAAACAACAACCTAATTTCAACTGTTTGTATTCATTTAGTATGGCCATTAGTCTTCAAACTCTTCAATGAAAATATAATAGTTTATAAACAGCTAATATAGCTGTATGGCAAAGGATTTCACTTTTCAACATCAAAATACTTAAATAAAACTCAATTCGTTTTGATTCTCTTATCTTCTATTTTATTCATTCATTTTGAAAATGAACCTTAGTTGAATAACAATATCATAAATAGGGAAAAAAGAATTATAGTTCACGGCTATAAAGTAGCACACATATATATATAAATATTGATTAAACTCATCACTAGTAGATAAGCTTGGCGTTAGGTGCTTGTTCGGTGGGATGAGCGGGGCCTGGCACTTAAAACCGCGGTAACCACGGCAAACTTGTCACAACGTACCGTGCAACTGTCACACTGACGGTTTAATCAGTGGAATACTTACCTATGTATATCTACCATAGTGAGGGAGGGCGGGAAAAAAACAAATAACGTCTAGAGTGTGGTTGCCAGAGGCTAGCGATAGCGAATATCGTAATGCAAACAATTGTTGGCAGAATTTAGGGTCAAGCTAGCGTGATCACATGGATAGCGTGCGATCAAGTTGACCCATTAGCAATAAATAGCGTTGATCGATATTGCGGTAATAGGCCATTTGCAGGAATTGATCACGTGTCAATTTGCCCCATAGCAACAAGCCCGTGGTGGGCAAGCCAGGCACATATTCCTTGACAACAATAAGAGTTTGAGTGGCAAAGCGTAGCGATACCAAGACTATAGTGAAGTTTTTAACCTTTGTTCTATTTCGTTTGACCCGATCCTCCGTATAAAGTTGAGAGAAGTGTTTTTTTTAATCGTTGGCGATAATTTTTATCATAAAAATTGGCCGCAGAAGAGAGTTTTTTGTCTTTATTCTGGTCGCCGTGGACCGAAGACGGAATAACGGAATTCTCAGGGATGTTTATGACTCATTCAAACCCCGATTTAACCTCAAAATTTCGCTTCAATTGTCAAAATTCTCTTGAAATGAATGCAGATATACCTACAGATCCTTTTTATGGTAATTAAAACTCATATTTGCTAGCTTTTGATGCCATTACCGATCAAATAGCTCAACCCTGCTTATGACCAAAGATAATGCTAGCGTAATCACCAGAATAGCGTGTGATTGTACTGAGCGTGTGTTTAACGTAAGTAGGTGGCCAGCGGGCAGACAACAAATGGAAACAGCGGCTATCGTAGACTATTCGCTGCTACACAGATCGAGTCTAACTTTGCCTAAATTTCGTTTAACCGCATTTAAATAGTACAAAATGATCAAAATCTACTTACAGAAAAATTAGGATATTCAAAGTTACAAAAATTGCGATACTTATGTAAGTTAATGTTTTAATCATGATTCAGTATTGTCATCCAAAAGGGAAGACAGTCCAAAAGAAAAAAACTGGGTTTATGACATTTGGACTGTCTTTTCTGTACTTTGAATATAAAGAAATATATTTATGAATATTAGCATGTATATACACGCACATATATATATAAAATGGGGTGAAAATATAGTCATTAATAAAGTGCAAAAGTACAAGAATCTAATTGATGGTTTTCACGGCGGCCATGTTGGAGGAACTTAATAAAAGAATTGCCAATTAATTCTTTTGTTATATCCTCCAACATGGCCGTCGTGTCTTTTGTTGGGAATGGTTGAAAACCATCAATAGAAATAACATTTTCAAGTTATAATAATCTATTGGTGTAAGGATTGAAAATAATGAATTTATCTAAAATGGCCTAACATGTGTCCTCGGTCAAAAGTGATTCTTATTGGTTCCGCCTGCAGCTGTTAATCTGAAATACGATTTTAATCATTGTCCGATGGTTAAATAAATTCAAAAGTTAAAGGGGAAAAAAGCAAGGATTAAATGCAAAGGACAAAGAAAAAATAATAGGAAATTGTGTGAGAGAGTTTTTAGTTTAGATTTTCTAGATATTTTATGGAACTTATGGAGAAGCCTTTTTGCCTCGTCTCATTATTATCCTATTTCATAATATAAATATTATTTTTTGGTTATTAATTACAATATTATTAGATAATATTTTTTCCCCCAGTTATTTATATCAGCTGGTGATTGCTTCTAGCTTCCAAATAAGTTAGAGCTGGGGAAAAAAACAAGGCAAAAAGCCTCAAAAAAAAGGGGRAAAAAAGAACAACGATTTTAAACGAAACTTTAGAAAAGAAAACAAAAAGCAAACAAATGAATTTGAAATTGTTAATTTTGATTTTGATTGTAATTTTCGCTATTAAACTAGCGAAAAAAATCGAACTCCGAGAAAGAAACCTGAAAATGGTCAGTTTTCCCTATTGTTTCCTAAAAACGCATCTCGCATTTTTCCACAACGCCAAAACATCAGCTCTAATCTCACTATTCATAAACCCATAAATAAAGGGATTTATGACTGACTGAATTCCAGCAAGAAAGCGAAACGAGAGAAAGGCCGTTCGAGGGACTGACTTTGGATCCAATGCGAACCAGGTCCAGACTACATAAGTGGGGCCACATCCTATAACGTAGGCCGTAAACAATAGACTAATGATAACATTGGCTTTCAGCTCTTTTTTCAGTTCTACTAATTTGCACGTCTTGTTTTCATTATGTTGCTTTTTTTTCATCTTGTTTGAGCCTTCTTCTTGTTGGATTTGTTTTCGGTTAAGCTGCCTTTTGTTTTCGTGATGGCAGCTGCTTTTCTCGACTGAACTAACCGAAATCTCATGATCTTTATCGTCAGTAGTTGAGAGTTCTGTTTGCTTTTCTTGTTCAATACCTTGAATAACGACTCCCGGCATTTCAATTGATTCGTACTTCTGCTCATTAACCCTGGCTGTTATTTCAATGTCATCTGGGTTATTTGTGGCTCCCTCGTCTTCAAAACTTTGATTCACGAATTCATCAGGTTTCTTTTTGTTTTCCTCGTTGGCCATTGCAACAAAGTCCTGAATAACGACTGCCATTTCATCTGATTTGTGCTGCTGCTCATTGATCCTGGCTTTTATTTTGATATCATCTGGGTTATTTGTGGCTCCTTCGTCTTCAATACTTTGATTCACGAATTCATCAGGTTCTTTTTTGTTTTCCTCGTTGACTATTGCCACAAAGCCCTGAATAACGACTGCCATTTCTTCTGATTTGTACTGGTGCTCATTAATCCTGGCTTTTATTTTGATATCATCTGGGTTATTTGTGGCTCCTTCTTCCTCAAAACCATGATTTACAAATTCTGTTTCTTTATTTTATGGTTTTCTCGTTGACTCTCACCTCAAATGCCCTGGTTCCCTTGTCCATGTTACCTAAGTTTCGGTTGTTGACACTAGCATATTTATTTGGCAGGACATTACCAGTATTTCTCTCATTATCTACAGAGCTGGTACACTCTCGCTCCCCTTTATTTAAAAGACTTGTCTCCTTCTTTTCTGGTCCTCCTGAGATTCTACCTTTTTTCGCATCGCGAATTTTAAAATTTACCAGCCTTAAGGTTCGTGCAAAGATCCATGCATTTAAGGTCAAAGGTATGGCAAAAGCCAGCAGTAGATGAGCAAACCAATTAGACATGTGTTCAGAGGAGTCCAACGCACAATAGCACTGCCCCTTTATCACTGTGTACTTGCCCCATCCAAGAACAGGAGTCAGAGACTGCCAAAAGGTTATCACCCAAGCTCCAATGCACACCCTTTTGGCTTTAGTAGCTGTTACACGGACACGATATTCTAGAGGTTTTAACAAACTGTAGAAACGACTTAGAGACATCACCGTCAATAGGTGCATAGAGACAGCAGTGGTAAAACGGCCAATAAAGGCACCGACTTGGCATAGCAGTGAAGAAAACGCCAGTTTCTGGTCAAAGTAGGATAGGAAGAGGTATGGACCGTTAGCTAGAAATACAACCATATCAGAGAGAGCCAAATGAAAAAGGATTGTGTTGACAATCGACCGCTGTGGTTTTCGGAGTAGGACGAGAAGGATAGATCCATTCATGAAACAGCCACTAAAGCAAATGGCGATGGTTGATACCAACTTGAACGTATGGCTGACACAGTGAACTGTGTCATCACTTGCGCTGTATTGAAGGCTCGAGTTACTGGACGACATTTTTGGAATTTGCGAGTAAAACAGCCGGCTTCGCAAATATGATAACTTGAAGCGCAACGAACAGATACTTTAAATGATGTTCAATTTTAGCCAAATGAACATTTGTTCAAAAATTAGGCATACATTGTGTCCGTCGAACTAATCCTAGGACGCAAAAATGTGCTTAACCAATCAGAATGCGTAGCAAAAGCGCTGGATAATGACATCAATTTACTGGGTTACTTAGCCGGTTGTGAACTTAAATTATATCCGTTAATGGAAAACATCCAAAAAATATTAAGCAATACGAATAATCAGTAATTTCTTGAAATCGTGATAGAGCAAATGCTGGCTAAATGATTTTATCTTCAACTAAAAAATATGTTATCTCTGACTTTATCTTTAAATGGTTTAAAAAATGAACGATTCGTTTTTATGTGATTTTATAATTAGCTTTCTTTTGTGCATCGATGTTTCACGCGCGCAACTTTCGCCTTCTTTTTCAAATGGATCTTTATACAATTCCTACTATTTTTGTATATAGTAAATAAAATTCAACTCAACGCACATGAAAGACAAGATTCGGTCTCGGTGATTAAGTTTGGTAGGTATTCAGCTGATCTGAAATAGAGCTTGTTTAAAAGTGTCACGTAAACCGAACGAAAAACGACTTCCGAGTCCAAATTCATCATTACTTCTACAGACATTTTTCTGTGTTTTTTTTTCTTTTTCATAGCAGGATTTTCTGTTCACATATCTAATTGTTGAAAGTAAAGAATAAATCCTGGTGAATAAGTATGGCAAGATTTTAGCGATCTTTTGTTTGATTGGACCCGGAAATACGTCAATACTAAAAAAGCCCTATAGTGACGTAAAAATGATGTCACTGCAAGACTTAGGTGTCATGAAGCCCGTGAAAATTGCCTTGCAGAGAATAATTTAAATCGTCCGCCATTGTCATATAAATATAAAACGCATTAGTTATTATTTTACTGCATTTTATCAACCTCAATTCGAGTGGGCATGCCAGTGCATTGTGAATAGTTTAATCAATCCCACAATGCAATGCAAAATCGACCCAGTTTATTCCTCAACCTCGGAATGGCTAACGAGAAAGAAAAAATCCGTCGCATCCGCCGATGCCGATTCTTAAAGTTGTGACGCATTTCCGGGTCCCACTGCTCACGAAAATCGTGAAAATATAGCGGATAAAAAAGAGTTTTCTATGATATATTAACCTCCACCCAAAACAATTATTTGTTTATTTATTAGCTTTTCCCATGAGGGCAGGGAAACCTCAACAGCTTTTTGCCAATTACAGTGGGCCCCGTAGAGTTTAGCACGGGCATCGAAGATGATCGTCACCAGCGCCTTCAGTGGGTCTTTTACGTCCGCCTTATACAGGGTTATATAGTGAATACTGACGGGGTTTTAAGTCCTTTTTCGAGAAGATCTGAAGGTCTAACCATTTGCTGCTGTAAATACAAAGGCAGCTGCATCTTCTCCTCAGTTATTTTAAGAACCTGAGTTTTGGTCCGGGCGAGGCTTGAACCACGACCTCCCGCTCTTACCAACTGAGCTAACCGGGTGGCGGTAAACTTAAAACTTTGGACAACAAATCCTGCAATCGTGCTTCTTTTTCTTTTGCTTATGAAGTACAGGTCACGCGGACTATCTAAGGTACATAATAAAAACGTACAAAGTTAGAAATCAATTAGGGAAAACAGCCCTGCTTTATTAGCCAATCAGCATCAAGTAATCTTGCCCTGTATGCCGTGATAAACCATATAAAACCCGAGTACACCAATTTTATACGAAAATGTTTTTTCCCCAAGACTGCCATTATTTCGTTATTTCCTGTAATTGAATCCCCTTAAAGCGAAGGCAAAGCGTCCTGCGTAAAGATCTCACACGTCTCATCTTTGCCCAGTCCAAACACTCCAACTCTTGGTTTTACGGGACATATTGACAAGATGGCGTCTATTTCGTCCCCAACCGCGTTCCAAGGCGCCGCCATCTTGAAAAAAAAAAAAAGCGAGAAGAGAAGGCCCTGGGAACGAGGTTGTTTCGTCCCCAAAAACAGCCACAAAATGCACTGCCATACCAACTCAACCCAGTTTTCCTCAACCTTCGAATGGCTAATATTATAGGATCGAGTGACAACTAGCTCGATAAGGAAAAAAATTAGGTTATTCTTATCGATGATCAGAATTTATATCTAAGGAATCAAAAGGGACTTTGCACTTGTATGGAGAACCGTCTTCAGTATAGTTCAAACAATATATCCGTGAAACACTAATTACTAAATTGTTCAAAATAGTGCTAGTTAAACAAAAGGAAACAATAGAATTAGCATAAAATAGCGTAAGTTAGTATTACTAATATTTCACGGATAGAGTGCTCAMACTAAATCCGTGAAACAAATACTAATTTTTAGCACYAAATAGTGATAATTAAACAATAGAAAACAAAGGATTCTGTATGAAATAGTACTAATTAGTACTACTTAATGTTCACGGTTTTAGTGCGTGCACTCTATATTGTTTGCACTCTATATAAACTGTACTCTTTCTACAAAAAGGTCTCATTTAGCGCACGCGTGTTGCTATTTTCTTCTGAGATAATATATTTCGCTGTTATGTTAAATACGATGATTCATCAGTGTTCATAGATGCACAATGCGTGTATTTTCAGTATTTCAGTTCAGTATTTTCAGTTTTCAAAAGGTTTACGTACTCTCCAATAAATTCCGATTGATCATCGCTGTCCTTATTAACATATTTTACATTTATTCTGCAAAGCAAAATCATCTAATTTCTTTGCGAGTCAGACGAATTTAATTCAATTCCTCATGCGTATTCATTCCCCTTAAAGTTGATTGGCTTACATTTCTGACGTCATCGACTTTCGGTATTGTGATTGGTTCACGCCGATAACATTGTAATTCCAGAGGGAAATACATAATATGAAAAGAAATTCATTCCATTGAGGCTTTGGTCGGGAGTACGCGTCGCTTTGATTCCCAAATCATTGACTTATTCTTGTTAAAACACCCTTCAAGGAATACAAAAACTAATCTTCGATCAAAATGGTAAGTGCAGATTATTTTCTCTAGTTCATTTTACCTCGTAATCTAGTCAATATTTGTAACAATTGTACGAGGAATTTTAAATGTACAAGGAACCGGTGAACCTAATCAATAATATTCGCTCTAAATCCTTTTAATTTCTTCCAGCGTGAATGTATCTCAGTACACGTCGGTCAAGCCGGTGTTCAGATCGGTAATGCTTGTTGGGAGTTGTACTGTCTTGAACACGGCATCCAGCCCGATGGCCAGATGCCCAGCGACAAGACGATCGGCGGTGGTGATGATTCGTTCAATACTTTCTTCAGTGAAACCGGTGCTGGGAAACATGTTCCAAGAGCTGTGTTCGTAGATTTAGAACCCACTGTTGTAGGTAAGAATACAAGAACCCTATCTATCGCTAAAAACAGTTGAGACGATTGAACGAATAGTATTGTGTAATACGTACTATGCATTAATATTCGTCTTGCTAGGAGGGTCGCTTGTTTGAAAGACTGATAACCGGGAGCTTGACTCGCGCAACTTAAAATTTATTTATACTAAGGCAAGACTTGGTCATTCGAAAATCTATAGACAGCTGACTGATTAAGTCATTAGTTTAGTTCTGCCACCCATTTTTACCGAAAAAAATATTGGGAAGCGATAGCTTTCGTATCGATAACATTTTTACACATATCTCTATGTATTCGTGATGTATAAATCAAATTCTAAATTCCTATAGGAAATTCAGTCGATGAAGAGCCACTCTGTGAAAATTCCACTGCTAAAATCTTATATTCATTAATTTTTCCTTTTAAAGAATGATTTTGTTGCAAAAGATCTTACATTTTTCATCTCAACCGAGATGAAGTGGCATTTTCAAAATACAGGGCGTCAACGAGTTTCGAAAATACTAAAATTTCCATTTAATTTCAATATTGAAGAGGGCTTTCAAAGAATTCATAATTTATTGCAGGTAGACTTAATCTCTGTCAACCCAGGTGATAACTCCCATAATACAAATAAAATGAGATTTCAATGTTTGCCGATGTATTTTTATAGAATTATCGGCTGGCGATGTCAGTAAGGAACGTCGGTTCAATTTAAAATATTTTCCACTTTGTTGAAAAGCCATTTTTGGGAACTGGCGTTGCGATCTACGGATCTTAAAAAGACAAAATGACAGCTGTTGTCTTTTAATAATTTTATGCAGAAATAAAAGCGAACGAGTGTAAATCAAGATATAAGCCAACAATACACGAATAATTTCCTTTTAATAGCAGTATTTCATTTTCCTTTAAGATTTTTTTTCTTATGTGTATTCAGCAAGTAGGAACGCGGTTGGGTTTAATTTCGTCTCGTATCTGATAGAAAATTCGGACTATTTTTATCGCATGATGTTTAGAATCATTTACCAGGAAAGAACACACATTGGTTGGAAAGCTATTGTTCAAAACGAATTAATTCTTCTGTATTCTGTAGTTAAGTATGTCGATTGTATGGATCTTGATTTTCATTTGATCAAGAAAATAAACGCAAGAATTGCTGGACGTTTCGATGACATCCTGTCATCATTTTCAACAACATTTAATGACAGATCAAGAGGGATTTACTGTATGACAAAGTAAATATGTGTACATATTCAAACAAAAAGGTTTTGCTTTCACTGAGTCTGATTGCAAAGTTCAGGGTTCAGTCGATTGTCTTAGGAAAAGGGATGGTAGTTTTCGTTGTTAGCAAAATAAAGTTGTACAGAATGTTTTTATTCAGATGGACGTCTAAATGTCATTACGATAAAATTATATGGAATCAACTGATTGGCTTATAAAGTAATCGCACAGAGTGATGTCAATGAAAATAATCGGTTTGTGTTTTCTTTTTCGTTGTCTAGATGAAGTTCGCACCGGTACTTACAGACAACTGTACCACCCTGAACAACTAATCACAGGCAAGGAAGACGCTGCTAACAACTATGCCCGTGGTCACTACACTGTTGGGAAAACTATCATTGATCAAGTTTTGGATCGAATTAGAAAACTGGTAAGCCAAATTTCTGGAAGTTAGGGGGCAGTTTGGAAAAATTGTGTTTGGGGGAGGGAGAGGGGTTCCTTGTTTTACGAGTGTAGCACTTAATACCCAGTGGTTCATTGATGAAACTGCACAGGATTGGAATTTATAAGTATATTTTTTGCGGAGCGTCGACGGAGGAAAATCGGAGAACCTCGTAGAAAAACGCTTAAATAATTAATCACAGGAGAGAACCAGCTAGAAACTCCACGTACATAACATACCAATACCAGTTTCTCATGGTCGTTTCTCGATAGTGAAAGTGCAGGTCATGAAATATTTGGGCAACAGTTAACATACCTGAATGTCGTAAATGGCCATAATAAATTACGTTTGTAAATTCTCCTCCCCAGGCCGATCAATGTACAGGTCTCCAAGGATTTCTCATATTCCATTCTTTTGGTGGTGGTACTGGTTCTGGATTCTCCTCACTTCTTATGGAACGTCTCTCCGTTGACTACGGCAAGAAGTCCAAGCTAGAGTTCGCTATCTACCC
>NW_022261414.1:80322-111868 GCF_009602425.1 Actinia tenebrosa
AGCGACTATTTCACATCCAGTGAAAGGACCTTTTTTATAATTGAAAAGTTGCGAGCTTCAAAGGTCCTTTCAAACATGAGACTATGAGGTAGCGACTATTTCACATCCATTAAAAGGACCTTTTTCATAATTGAAAGGTTGCGAGCTTCAAAGGTCCTTTCGATGGATGTGATCTTCATGAAACTATGAGGGAGCGAGTATTTCACATCCCGTGGAAGGACCTTTTTTATAATTGAAAAGTTGCGAGCTTCAAAGGTCCTTTCAATGGATGTGATCTTCATGAGACTATGAGGGAGCGACTATTTCACATCCAGTGGAAGGACCTTTTTTATAATTGAAAAGTTGCGAGCTTCAAAGATCCTTTCAATGGATGTGATCTTCATGAGACTATGAGGAAGCGACTATTTCACATCCATTAAAAGGACCTTTTTCATAATTAAAAGGTTGCGAGCTTCAAAGGTCCTTTCAATGGATGTAATATTCATGAGACTATGAGGGAGCGACTATTTCACATCCAGTGGAAGGACCTTTTTATAATTGAAAAGTTGCGAGCTTCAAAGGTCCTTTCAAACATGAGACTATGAGGTAGCGACTATTTCACATACATTAAAAGGACCTTTTTCATAATTGAAAGGTTGCGAGCTTCAAAGGTCCTTTCAATGGATGTGATCTTCATGAAACTATGAGGAAGCGACTATTTCACATCAATTAAAAGGACCTTTTTCATAATTAAAAGGTTGCGAGCTTCAAAGGTCCTTTCAATGGATGTAATATTCATGAGACTATGAGGGAGCGACTATTTCGCATCCATTAAAAGGACCTTTTTCATAATCGAAAAAGTTGCGAGCTTCAAAGGTCCTTTCAATGGATGTAATCTTCATGAGACCACGATAGAGCGACCATTCATATCCTCGGGGAGGAAACAGAAGACACAAAAACGAATGACCGTATTTAAGAGTATCCTTTTTTCAAATGACCGTATTTAAGAGTATCCTTTTTTGAAATGACCGTATTTAAGAGTACCCTTTTTTCAAATGACCGTATTTAAGGATATCCTTTTTTCAAATGACCGTATTGCACTTAGTCTCATACGCAGCCGCTATTAGAGTAGTCACGCAAGGTAGTCACTATTTAGGGGAGAGAGCGCTGCGTGACGTCACTAATAGCAGCTGCATAGGAGACTACATAGCACTGTGCCAACATAATTAGTAATGGGGGGACCAGTGCCCCCTCTATTAACTATAATGCCAATAGACCCCTTGCATGTGACGTCAAAGCAGCTCCATCTGGGGGACAAAGCAAAAGAATTACAATCTCTTGAGAATAGTGGAGCCTATTGTTTTGTCCCCCAGATTGAGCTGCATTCCAAAGTGCTGCAAGGGGCCAATAAGCCAAATCGGAGTTCTCACCTTCTTTTGTTTAATTAAGGACAAAAGAAGGTTTTAAACAATAGAAGGTGAGAAATTCGGAGTAAAATCGCATGCGCACTGAAAACGCTTCTTAAACTTCGATTTAGCTTATTGTGAATACGCTGTTACGCACTATTTCTAAACCCAACTGAAATCTAATTAGAAATAACTGAATGACGTTCCAATATCGTTGTTCCAGATAATTTGCAATAAAGACAGTGATTACAGCGTTACATTTGAACCATCTCGTGGAGTATTACAGCCAAGAGAGGCGTTAGACGTGCGAGTCACACTGACTGGTCACCGTAAGGTAGGTATAAATAGCTCACCAATGGCCCTAGATATATGACAACTATAACTAGTTGACGAAATTTATTAGAAAAAAAGGGTTTAGACTGATCCATTTTTTAGAGTTTTTGTTCCTAGCATGGCAGTGGGGGGTGGCATAGGATCTAGTTTTTCATAGTTCTGAAGCTGTAGAAAAATAATGAAACAAGGTGTAATTTGATGGAGGCTAGGCCGAGTAAAGCTTGTCTTGCATATTTTGTTTATATGTTAGTACAGAGACACAAGCGGCGTTCAATATTGTTTTCTTGAAAAAAAGAAAGACTGCGCAAGGGTGTCATAGTCAGCCAATCAGCGTGCACGTTGTAAAAATGTTTGATTACTTTTCTTATTGAACGAACCAATATAAAACCTAAGCACTTGTCGTACTCTGAATGTAACTTGGACAATACATTATTCTACTTTAGGGACTCGTCGAGAGTTTGACAACGTCATGTCACGTGACTGGCATGGACAAGCCGATTTGGTTGGGGATCAGTGCTGACGTCAAAGGATTGAACGTCACCTTTGAAATGCCAAAGATTCTTGATCATCACACGTAAGTCTGATCTTTTTTTTACTTATCATATCGTTTATTAATAGAATAAATGGGAGAAAAATACGGGCTGCATTTTTAGACTCGTGCTCCCGGCCAGAAGCCTGGGGCACGAGTAATTACCCTGTCAGCTATACAACAGCTATACTGGGGTGGAAATTTGAATCTTGAATCGCAAGAAAAGAAGAAAAAAAAGTCCTTGAAATTTTTGCTTTTGAAAGGGTGTGGATAATCTATGTATATATATAAAACATACCCAACCTTTAAAATTTGATTCATGCGTCTAGATTCCGAGTTTTGAGAGATTTTTATTTTTGGAAAATCCGGAACCGTGCATTAGTGGAATGGACTGGACTTCGGTTAACTGGATCGTGCGGATCGTAAAACGTTTTTTACACCGAATTTGCAACTTTTGTTCTATAATTTTTATTTTAATATTATGAATAGTATTTTTTTGGCGAAATCGTGAAAAAAGGTATATTTTTTTATAATTGAAAAACATGTTGGATCTTGGATCTCAAAAAAAATTCCTTTATTGTATGACCATCCACTTACAGTCAACACCTTAGTACTTTTATGTGTTATCAATGTCTATATCACCTGTTATCTGATTCAGGCCTGATGAGATCAAGACAGCAAACATAGACAGCTCTAGTACTAACATGATAGAGTTCGGCAAGATGTTCCTAGGAGAAGAGCGTAAAGCTACAGTAGTAATGACTAATACTACTGCTATCCGTGCTCGGTTCAGTGTGCACGTGAATCACTTTACTGCTGCTAAGCCACCCACTCCACCTGAAGGTACTTGTAGGCTTATTAGCCTTTCCGAGTTTGAGGGAAAAACCGGGTCGAGTTGGCAGTGCAATGCATTTTGGGGCTGTTTTAGTGGACGAAATAAACGCCATCAACGGAAATATGTCCCCTAAAACAGTCGGACAATACACTGTAATGCCAACTCCACCTATTTCCCCCCCTTAAACTCGGAATGGCTAATATCTGTAAACATTTGTTCGAAGTTGAGTCTTTTTGCCATCAATAGAGGCGTTGCACCATCACGTGATAGCAGCCATGACAGGAGGCAGGAATAATTGATTCTCCTCTAATCTGGTTTAAATGAGAAAGCATTCAGTTTCCCAGGGGAAAAACACTATTGTCGTGCTTCCTGTCATGGCTGCCAACATGTGATGGTGCAAATGCCTCTATATTAAATCCCCATATAGAAAAAAACACCCAATCAGAAATGACTATTGAGTACAGTTTGACCAATGAGAATAGAATACTGAAGGCATTTAGATCCGACGATTACGACGGGTGCAAGGGATAAGCGCGAGAAAAATTTCGTTCTCGTAACATGGTGAGCGCAGCAACTACCAACAACCAACCATAATTATACTCTTACTCGTACTTGTCGTCGGATCTAAAAGTTGTTCTACCGAAAATTTAGGGCTGTATCACATGTACACTAGCATTGGATTTGGAACCAGAATCGGAGCAGTAAATAGTATAGGAAACTATATAAACAATTATATATTTGTGTTTTATTTTTTACAATTCCTTCGTTTACTATTTCAGGCCAACCACAGAAAAGAGAGTAAGTAAAAAATTTCTTGGAATGAAAGGGCAATTTTTATGTAGTAAGCCAGTGATTTATTATCATAAGGCCTCGTTTGATCAAACAGTACGATTTTTTATTTCTTTTGTCGTACAGTGGACGTAGACCTCAAGGCCTGTTAACACGTACACCAAACATCGCTAATCCACTCAGTAAGACCGCCACCAAGGCTTATGCAGGTCAGACCAACACTATTCAATAAAAAATTATTAATGTTATTCCTCTTTATATGTCTATATCTATATTGCTCTTTCCTATTGTATAGGAGTAGGTGTACTTTATGAGATCACGCAGCCCCCGAGCGCACTATTTCTCAATCTTATCTGTGCGAATATGGTCTCATTTTTTCTTTCAATTTCGTTAGACCAAGTGTCAGCTTGTCTTCGTGATGGGCGTGGAGCTGCCTTCGTTCCTTCCCCTTCCAGTGGTGAATTACTCCCCTTTGGTTACCAAGTAATAGAAATAACAGCGTATAATGATATGTGGGGTGACTATAGAGATTTACTGATCTGTATGGTAAGTATCGCAATGCAGATTTCTTTATATGACTTTTTCCAAGTCCCGCTCGCTCAGGAACTCTTTTACCGAAACCATCCGAAACCATCTGTCGGAAGTGCGCTTTCCGAAACTTGACCAAGAAAGTCTACCGCTTCTGAGTGAAGACTTGTACCTAATTCCCTAGCGTTTTTTTATTATGCTATAGAAACTGGGTCGAGTTGGTATTGCAGTGGCTGATAGGACTGTTGTAGGGACATTTTTTAAAGACGACATCTATTTCGTCCTCTAACAGTCCCACAATGTACTGTCATGCTAACTTTGAACCAGTTTTTTTCCTACAGCTTGGAATGGGTGTTAGGATAGTAATATCGGATTCTTTATTGATGTATGGCGTACTTTTTTAACTTTAGGTTGAGGGTCTTGATCCAGTATATATACCTATCCAAATGAGTGTGTTAGGGTGTCCCTTGAACTTCCAGATGATGAAGGATCAGTCACCAGTACTCAGGTAGAATATTAGGTTGAGTTCTTGATCCAGTATTATACCTATCAAATGAGCGTGTCAGGGTGTCAGATATAATTGTATATATATATAAGGGTCATTGCAATATATTTAGCAATTATTCGCGGAAGGCGAAGTGAATATCGGGGAATATTTAACGAGACGCGAGCCTTCGAGCGGCGAGGTAAATATTCCCCGATATTCACTTCGCCTTCGGCGAATAATTGTTTTAGCATTTACCAACTTGTGTACAGAGTAACTTATTTTTATATACAATAATTCAATAAAAAACAAACAAACAGAAACTTTTAGTTTGCGTGACAGATTCACGCAAAACTTTTAGCAAAACCTTTAGGCCATACTTCGTTGCCTTTTTATTATTGAGAGGAATGGCATTTACTTTCATTTTTTCAATTTCCTCATCGGAAATTGTAGCAAAACGATTGCCGGCAGATGCCATTTTGTTGCCGACTCAATATTCCGAGATTCAGAGGTGAATATCGTACAGTATTCGCCTCCAATTAACCAATGAGCGCGCGCGTTCTTAAGAAGTACACAAGTTGGTATGAGCTAAATATATATATACCGAAACAATAGAATAAATACTATAAACCCTATAAATCAGAGGTCCTTTTAGCTCAATACCTAACCCAATCCCCCTTCCGCATCCTACGTACCGTTGGATCCGCATTCATATTTCTTGGATTTGAACCTGGGACTACCCAATATTGCCATAGCTGAAGGCATAGACCGTTTTCTCAAGGTTGCGCGCGCATCCAAATTTAAGTAACTTGACGGGCCACGATAACAGAACAGGAGCTTTATAAAAAGAATTATCATACATGTATATGATTTGTTTTTCGATAAGTATTCATAGAATTGATTATTTTCCTCTAAATATAAAACTGGCTTCTCAATTTTACTGGAATTTGCGTTGTTCAATTTTGTGGCCCGTCAAGTTGGATGCGCTCGCAACCTTGAGAAAACGGTCTATTCTCTCCTTTCACATCCCCATAATGCCTTGCGTCTTTGGGGGGTAACCAATCAAAAAGCTGTCTCAAATTGAAAGTTTTTTTAATTGAATTTATACTATACCTGCTTTTATCTGTACAATACTGATTATCAGTTTATTCCAAGTTATTTTTGCGTTTACAGATCATCAAGAGTTTTGGTCTTACAGAAAATGTATTGACTTACGAAAAAGTGTTTAAAATTTACCTTAAACGTCTTCAAGCTTCTATCTTTTTCTGTTTTTTACTTCTTCATTTTATCTTTGGATACCAAACAAGGTATTGTCAACATTGCCTGATCAGCCTTCAGCAAAACAAGTGGGTTTTTACCCTCTGGTTACCCCCCAAAGACGCAAAGTATTATGGGGATATGAAAGTAGAGAATTGAATGTTCCTGCGTTATTGTATTCATATTCAGGTTTGGAACACACGTGTCTGGTGCTACGCCTGTCACGAGGTCTCTTAGAGTGAACAACACCAGTCCTTTTGGTGAGTTACCAATACTTGATTGACCGTCAAACCTTCAATTTTGTCGATATCGTAAAACAGTTCTGGGCTGATCAAAGCCACTGGGTAGGAATAATATACAGATGGAATAGGCCTTTTGCAGCTTTTAAATGACATTTATTAATACTTAATTGGCAATATAGAATTGAAAAACTTAAGTTTACAAATAAATATATATAAAAATAATACAAATATATAAGAATGAAAATATATTTAAAGAAATAATTACACTATATGTAATAAAATCTATTGAAAATTAATCAGCAATCACGTGCTGATTAATTCATCTGAGAGCAAATGAATGAACATCTTGATTCCCATGGGTGAAATATACTGGTGAGCAAACAAAATTTCTACAACCTGTTTCGAGAGATCGTAATAAAACTGCATCGTTTCATTCAGTTCTTTACAAGTAGCTAAAAAGAATCACCATTTTAAAATAAAATAAAGATTTTGCTAGGGCCTATTGGAGAGCATCGCCGGTTGGGTCTTACAACGGAAGGAAATCCGAAGAACTAGAAAAACCCTCAAAACAAAGAACAAACCCTGATTTTTCTTAATTATTCCTCTCCAGATATTCGACTTGACTGGAGTACGCTCAACATTGAAGACGACGATGATCAGCTTCTAGACATGTTGGTCTCCTATGGTCAAGCTCTACCGGTCTTTAATGACAAGGGTGAAGAACTCCTTCCACCGCCACCCTTATGTGACTTCCCTTGTTTTATGCCACCATTCATTCAAGTGAAGCTACTAGAACATGAGGGAATCAGGTCTGATGAACCTTTCCAAGTCCTACCAAGCCAACAGGTATGATAATAATAACTGTACATACTAGGGAACAGGAAGTATAGCTCAAATCCTTTAAGAAACCACGGAATCCTTTTTGTTTAATCTTCTTTCTTGTCTGAAGGTAATTCCGGCTAAAGGCCATGCAAACATGACTGTGACCTTCAAACCAAACACCACGAATCCCGCGGGACAAACGTGTACTTCATTTGCTGCAGGATACATGAGTCTGGATGGACCGGTAAGCTTTATTTGACACATTTCCCTATTGCTTTTTGCCATGTTTCCTTTCCACCCGGTCAAGCCGAACACTTTCATTTTTGGTGAAAACCAGTCGATAGATTTTAGAAAGTAACGCTTCCGCTCCATTTGCCTTCCAATCTGTCTGTCTGTCAGTCTGTTTTGCCTTCGTTCCCACCTCAAGTATACCACTGTCGATGATCGCTCCATCAAGCAAAATTGGTTTATCCTCGGTCAACAGACTGCAAAAAGTAGTCATCCTTCGAATAGTCCCCTTCACAGTTCCCTGCATCATCTTGAAAGGTAGCCATGCCTTTGCATCGAAGTGAGACTAACGGTGAGCTTGCAATGATAGAGACATGTGAATAATTGTCCAAGGTGTTAAAAAAGGTCTCTAGCATTGCGAGCTCACCATTCGTCTCCCTTCGATGCAAAAGCACGGCTACCTTTCAAGATGGCGCAGGAAAGTGTGAAAGGAACTATTCTGCACCACTTTGTCTCTCTTTTTCTATCTTTCCACCTCAAGCTACCGAGAATTTCTTTAGCGGTTCCCACCGTTTGACTTCTGTGTTATCAAACAGGTTCGACCCCCGCCTTTCTTGAGCAAGTATATTATATCTACCTGTCACTCAGCTAGTTTCGTTATTGGTAATTTATCTTGTTGTTCTGCAGAATATCGATATACCAGGGCGTGTAACTCGCAGTCAAGGAATGGATATGACGCCTTTCCGTCTAGATATTACAGCCACTATTCTTCCAGCACTGTAAGTCATGCATTTACTTTGATAAGGCTTGACATGGCTTTGACAACTTGACATTGGACTTGCTGTAATGTTTTTTTTTTTACATCAGTGTAATCTATATGTATATATATATATTTTCCAGTTTATCTGTGGAAATGGAGGAAGATGAAGGTTGTGATTTCATTGCAACAGCAAGTAACTTGGTATGAACTATTTGCTATGCATTTCCTATTCATATATTAGCCTTTCCGAGGTTGATGAAAAAAAAAAAAAAAAAAAATGGGKGGAGTTGGCATTGTGGGGCTTTTCCAGACGCCATCTTGGAACCAGTATGTTCCCTAAATCAGCTCCGGAATGGCTAATAGAGGTTTCGTACCATCACCTGATCATGACGGCAGCCATGTTAGATGGCAGGAACAATACAATTGTTTTACATAAGACAGAATTCAATTCGTGGTGCAAAACCTGATAAAACGTTTATTTTCATTGGAAAAGAGACATTTCGCTAGACCACAATGCATTCTTCATATCAAATTCAAAAGGCCTGTGATAAATGTTTTATCTACGAAGACCTTGCATTTAATAGCTGATCGTTCTCAGATGATCAGAAGTAATATAGAAATTGATATATTAATCTTCTCTTGGATTTATGTTGACAGCTTAATGGCGACTTCACCAAAATCCATCGTTTCATCCTGTCAAATACCTCGGAGACACCGCTGGCTCTAAATATCGCAGTCGATGCACCATTCAAGGTGATGTCATCTGAGCCACCGCCGTCTGCCAAATCCACTCGATCCCAGGCTAACGGTTTAACGATTATTAAACCCGGCAAGAACATACAGGTGAGTAAGGTGTGACAATGTGTCAATGTGGCAACAGCTTATCTCAAATCACAGCAATTTCCTTTCTGGCATGACCCTAAATACTCCATTTTACAGTTTCGTCCAGTGACCATGAATAATAAGCCGAGGATGGAGTTGCGCGCATGATATAAAGAGTATAGTTTTGCTATGCGCGGAAACTCCATCTTCGACATGAAAATATTATTCGTGGTCACTGAACTGAACTGTAAAAAGGAGTAGGTGGCACAAGGATTCAGCAACGTTTTTTTGTCGTTTTCAGGTCAAAATTGGTTTCTGTTTAACCAAGGAATTGTTGTCCAGAGTCGATGAGTTGCCAGTTAATAAAGAACAAGAAGATGGTAGTCTTTTGACAGTAAAAGAGAATGGGGATCGAAAACTGTTTTTTAATCGTAAGCTTGTCGTAGAGTTTTCCAATAAGTCTACTCAGGTGAGTAACTGAAGGTGAAAATGCTACTTTACTGTGTCTCATGGAATAATGGCATAACCAGTAATACCAATAATAACATTAATATCTACATCTTTAGGTCATTCCACTCACCGCATCGGTTTCAGTACCAACTCTTCGCCTGTCCAAGCAGGAGCTTGACTTTGGTACTTGTCTCGTTGGACAAGAGAAAGAAATGCAAGTAGTACTAACGAACCCAACAGAATCATCGTCTGAATGGGTTGCAGTCAAAGGTACGTTTCTCCAAACAGAGGTGGATCTAAGATTTTGAGCTCCTGGGTTAAGGTTTCGTGAAGGTGTAGAGACACCTTCCCCTAGAAAACATTCAGGTTTTTTAGGGATTCGAGTCAGAGAGTCTACTCGAGGAACAAATGTTGCACATGCTGCAAGTGCAGGTTTCTGGAAGATTTAGAAACGTGGTTTCCTAGAAAATGTTCAGGACTTAATAGGATTTTAAGGTGGTGAGTTTGCCTTATACAGGGGCGTAGGCAGGGGAGTGGCAAAGGACAGCCCCCCCCCCCCCTTCGTGACAACGAAAGGGCGGCGTTTTAGAAGTCGTAAAAATAAAACGTAAAAAGTAATGACGCAGGATAGATGGTAGCCGATAAGATGACATAGGTTAATACCGTCTAAAAGGACAAAATGGCGCCTTTTTAGAATTTGCAAAAATAAAACGTAAAATCTTATGTGTTTTTCTTTTGTTTTTTTGTTCAGCGTTTCAGTGGCTCAAACAATATGGTGGATTTTTAAATTTGGGCTTCCCCCTTCGGAAAATCCTGTGTACGCCCCTGTTAGATTCAAATGTTGCATGTACTGATCTGTTTCCACTACACCAGCGGCTGTGTTAGTGTTCTTGCCGAACCAGCAACTTCGGAAAAAGTGGAATTATACCTCCAAGTTTCCTGGGCTTTTCTTTGATTTGAGTCTAATGAATTCTATTTTATTTTTGCAGATCCTCGTTGTCCTCAAGTCAGTCGTGATGTCTTTACTGTAACACCATCAAACGGTCTACTAGAAGCGTATGTCAACCATGTGGCAAAGAATAAAGTATTAATCAGGGTCACTTTCGTGGCAAGGTAAAGACTGCCTGCAATCCCCCCTGTCATAAAGGTTCCTCTATCTGTATCTTATCTTTTCCACCGTTTGTTTGTTTGTTMGTTCATTTATTTGTTTGTTTGTTCGTTTGTTTGTTTGTCCGCAAACTATTTAACAATAATAAACGAGGTCGCACTTATATTTTTGTTGCACTCCTAACATCCTTTATCTTTTGATTCGCCAGACATAACGTGGAGTACGAATGTGTATTGATATTTAAAGGAAGACTCCACGAAGAAGAACAACATGTAGTGCTAAAAGGACGTGGTTCTTACGACGGTAGACATGAGAACCTGGTCAATGTCGTCACTCAGTTTTAAATGACCCTAAATTTGCATCAAGAGTTCCGCGCTCCTGCTTTAAGCGCATGATAAAGGGGTCAAAGAGTGGGACCATGGGTTGTAAAAATTGCTGTATTAATTGAGAGATGAGGCGGTAAGCCGTGTGGGATGGGCTCGGAAATCATAAGAACATGTATGTCTTAATTGTATTTTTCTTTCCAAGTACAGTGTTCATTAAATATTCAATAGCAAGTAGCGTTAAGCTAATTCCAAATCAAATATACCAAAGTATAGCATGGTCCCATTTTTTGCTTCCTTGAGCATGCGCTTAGAGCAGTAGCGCGGAACTCCTGATTCATGTATACGCAGACTACTTTTTTCCGCGAAGAAAAAATCTTTCTTTTTGGTGAATGTCTCTTTATCCATGTAAATAGATTTACCATTACTAAGGCACAACAAGTTTTGACAATTGTATATACATCATAATTGTACATTAATTAAGCAGATTTGTTTCCTATCTGCTGAGAGTGGAGGTGGCATTAACATGAAATACATAATTTTGTTGTATAATTCAGTGTATTCTAAAGGAGAGCAAAATTTTATGTTTATGTGTACAAGAATGCTTACCTCAAAAATGGAAGTTAGTTTCACTTTTGGAAGTTATCTATTGAGAATTTTGCGATTTTCATGATACGATTTTTCGATTTTGTGAGTAGAGTTGTTTGTTGGCTCTCTCCTGTGCTTCGAGGGTTTTTCTCTGGGTTCTCCGGTTTTCCTCCCTCCTCAAAAATCAACTACTAAATTCTAATTCGATCTTTGGGCTTTCATCTAGTTTGGATTCTAGCCTGTTGTGATTGTCCCACGCTGTGATACAACAGCTAAAGCCGTAGTAGATTTTGATTTTCAATCTTGCCTTTAAAATCGCAAGTGCGATTCCATATACCTTTGCTAAACCTTTAATGCTTTTTCATATGACAATACTCTCTTCAGGTCTATAATAAGTTGACTACATATTGTACTTACTTTATCATTCCGTCTTACCTCGAAAGACTAACACATTGATGTTTCGAYATGTTCCAGTGCTTGATATGTTGCAGGACACTTCTCATCACGGCCACACAACAAAGGGATACAAATGGTAGAAATTTTGCATTTCTAAAACAGCTTTCTCCTTAATGTTTTCAGAGTCAACAACTTTCGACTTTGACGCTTGCAAACTAGATAATTAGTGTGATAACTAGTGTGACGTAGAAATAATTTGACTGTGACGTCATTATATGAATACGTCATCATTGCTACATGCGCGCGCGCTCATATTCGTAAATCCATGGGTTTGAAAAAGTCTGCAGAACATTGCGCGATAAAAAGAAAATGATCAGTATTTAAATATTCTTTATTTGTATAAATTGTTCTTTAGAGTATCGATAAAAATTTTTTTAAAATTATTTTTCCACGCAAATTAGACTAAAACTTTGATTTAAAAATTATTTAACATCGATCACGCAATAACTAAAGTTTTCGGCGCTTGAATTGGAACAATAGAAAAACTCGATGTTTTGTCTCTGTCTCCCACTTGTAACTAAGTTATAAGAACGGAAGGCCGTTTCACACGTGTGCGCATTTACATTAGAACTAACGTATAGGAAACTATGAAAAATACCTAGATATTCTAGTCAAGTCGTGTCATGTCTTACTTGTAACTAGATTATTAGAGCGGGATGCATTTCACAATGTATATTATTATTCTTTTCCTTGTGCGTGTATTTACATTAGACATCGTATTCTAGTCCTATAAAATATCTTGAACTATCTTAAAAGCTCATTACGAGTGCGCAAACTATCTTAATCGTAATCCTGAAATACTATTGTATGTGCGCAACTGCCTACCATTCTGGTTCTGTTATTTTTCTAATCAACTAATTAACTTTCGGTACAAGTCTTGCCCTACATTATCTTCTACGATAATTAACGCGCAAAACATATTTATATATTATAATTAACACAATAACTTATGATTACTATTATGTACAATTATGCTAAAAATGATAACTTAGAATTACATTTTTTTGTAAAGAATTACTGCAGATTTTAGATGTCGGGTATTTTTAGAGGCCCTTTCATTACTTTTAATCTACTACACTTTCACTTATGGTCATTTTCTTTAGCTTATTATCCAAGTTTGGCCTGTGTGCTAGTAGTTTAGTTTTCCACAAGCCAGCTGCTGCCTCAACAGGATCATCGTACTCTCCTTCGGTCAACCTAGGTGACATTGTTTTACGGCTCGACGAAGTAGTCTTCATGGCTTGAATAACTTTACCTTTGACTTGGTTCCTGTAGCTGTCCATGACGGGCGCGGATGCAATTCGCTTTGAAGACATTTCTTGCCTGCGGGCTCTGCGTGTTGATGGTTGGGTAGTATGAGGACGACGGCGAACTAAACGTATCCGATATGCAATGGTTAGTAAAAGAAAAAAAGAAAAATATGATGCACTACAAACTCTAGTACCTTCTCTAGGTGCGTCTTTCTTCGGTACAGGTGGTCCTCCATTTATTTCAAGACTACAAGAAAGGAGATAGAATGTGAAAAAAAGCGAAGATTTTGTAAATGACGTCAGCACGGGAGGGTGTAACAGAGGAGGGGCAAAAAATCGCAAGTAAACTAGTTTGCGCCAACGGCCATCTGCAGCCCTGGTGCAAGTTCACGTACTCCCCAAAAAATAAAAAAACGTTTCAAATATATTAATTTACTAGCTATTTCAATTCAAAAATGAATGCATGCTGGCAAAAAAAAAAAAAAAAAAAAGAAAGATTTCGGGGCGCTAATTAAAATAAATTCGACATTAAGCATATTGCCCCAATTCCACATTCTCTTATCGACAAAACGAATGCATGTCTACCTTTCTGATGGAAGTCCAACGCCCTTGGTTTCATTCCAGTCATCAATAAATATCATGGAAAGTTTCCCGCCACCAAGATTAGCCAACAGACTGTCATAGAGACCAGGCGTATTGCGACATGCTACCAGCATTAAACGCTCTGCAGTGCGGTTGAATGACAGGTATCCCAGTGCTACTGCTGCACTTATGCGCACTCCTTCGTTATCAGAGAACAAGCTTTTGAGAAGCGATTCCACAGCTCCTGTAGGAGATAAAGGGATGACAGAGGCGGCAGCCATGTTTATTCTCATGAGTGTAAACCTTTGTTTCACCAGCTTGAATTTATTCTCAAACACTTGAATGCGGAGCCACGCGTGATGGAATCCATTGTTCAAACTAACATGGCTGCCGCGTGAAAAAGACCCATGCTGCGTATGGGTATTACGGCTGGATTAGTTTTAACACAAACACAAGTGGACAAATATAGAAAAAAGATTTTTACTTGAAGAATTTACATGCAAAATAGCCTTAGCTAAACAAACCTGCAGTAATCAGAGCATCAGGGATCCCTGCTCTTGTGTGACCAAGGCTCGCTGTCAGACTAGCGGACAGTATCTGTGTTGCCTGTTCTTCTGAGCGCAATAAGGAAACCAACAGCTCCACTCCACGTGCTGTAAGCGTCACTTGGTCACAGTCTCCTATCACTCGCGCCAGAACGATGATCTGGAAGGCAGCGTGAGCCTGGTGCAGCTGCTTAGGAGATGTCAGAAACTCTTCAAATGAGCTCAACAGCAGACCTCCAGCTTTCTTGATGGCATATTGTTGAGTGGTGTTATTGTAGGCAAAAGTAGCAAGAGCCATGCCGGACTTCAAGCGAACCTCTTGGTCGGGGTCTTTCAGCAAGTGCATTATGTCAACAACTCGAAACTTTGTCTGCTCTGATAGAATCTTTTGTGTGGTGGTGTTGTTCAGGGCTATTTTTCCAATACAGATGGCTGTCTCGACCTGGATAATGATAACATATCTTTCACTCTATATTTTACAAGTGACGGTAAGGAAAATAGCCGCGAGGATGCGCTAAAGAGGCGTGACGTGTAGCGCGCGGGAAAAAAGTGCGGAGATATGGGTGGTTCACCTTGCGTCCTTCTTGCGCAGCTTTGAGAACGAAAGACGCACGTCACGTGGCGGAAAACAAATTTTACTTCCTTTGCAGATCATAAAATACACGTGATAGGGGAAATAAATGCATGTGATCACCTCGTAGACCTTAGAAATGATGAGCCTCATTAATGACTAGTTACAATTCATCTTCTTTAATAGCAGATATCAAATTTAATCTTCAACTGACCTGGATCAGTGATACCCTAGATGTCCTAAGTAAATGCACCAGTGTTATCAAGGCCTCAGCGTTTGCTATTTCTACCTGGGTAGACTTGTTGGATTGATGTGCTGGACCAACACATAGTACCCCAAGCACGCGAATCACCATCAGCAGGACCTGAAATAATACGAGCTAATGTGGTGAAAAATGCAGCCCTATAACTTTACTTCCACGGGAAGCCCACTTGAAATAAAAGTTGTAAATAAAAATAAAACCAAAACAAATCGATTTTCGATGAAAGCCATGGGTCCAAAGTCAAGATAGAGTGATAGTTACCATGAGCAAACAGAAAAATTGTATTAAAAAAATACAAAAAATAGACGCACGTTTGTTTTCATATATACAATAACGGAAATACGTCACAAAGTGTATGAACAGTCCCGTAAGAGTTGGACTGGTAACTAGACCTCCATTCCCTCGGTTTTCAACACAAGAAAGAGAAAATAAGAATCAAAATGTAAGTATTTTATTCTATTTTTCGTTATTTGTAGGAAACATAATACTATAATTCTTAGCTAGTATTGTTCTTAAATCTATCAAGCGCGAATGAGGAATGATTAATGTGGGATTTCTCAAATATATGTGACAATACTTCAACTCTTTCTGGGAATAAGCTTAGTTGATCCGCTCTTTCTGCTTCGGTCATATTTAACACTTTTATTTAAGACAAACAAACAAACAAACAAACAAAACAAACAAATAAACAAACAAACAAACAAACAAATAAACAAATAAATAAATAAACTCATGATGACAAAAACAAATGGCAGTTAAGCATACAGTATAAACAAATCTTGTAAAAAAAATATCTTGCATCAAACACCTGCTTGCATACATCCAAAATTCCGAAACAAACTTTCTAATGAGATTTTATACTGTAAATAAGCAAACTTTATACCTTTTCTGAAGTCTTTCCAGACCGTAACAGCCTCACTAGAGGTTGTACTCCACCTCCAGCTACTATCTTATTCTGGTTCTCTATGTTTTCTGTGCCCAATGCAATCATAGCCATGCCACTTATATACTGTAGTACCTCAGACTTGAGCATCAACATGTCAACCAGTATGTTAACACCAATCAAGCCTGCTATTTCTTGCTGTTGGAGGTGAACTGCTCCAGCTAATGCCCAGAGGGCCCCAGCAGCTGTAAATTWAAAAAAGTACAATAAAATAAGGCGATCTTTACATGGGACTGGGACAAAGTCAGACCGGTACAAACTTGTACTGGTCTAGAGTTTTTGCAGCCCTTTTGCGTGAGTTCAGTAGGAAATTCTGGGCATAGGGTTTAGTAATGTAATGTTTAGTCAGGTTTAGTAATGTCTAATGGGTATATCACTGACCAAAAGCATGCAGGCTTTGAATTGCCAGACCGGTCTGAGATTTGTACTGGTCCAGAGTTTTTGCAGCCCTTTTGCATGAGTTCAGTAGGAAATTCTGGGTATAGGATTTAGTAATGTAATGTTCAGTCAGGTTTAGTTAAGTCTAATGGRTATATCACTGACCAAAAGCATGCAGGCTTTGAAATGCCAGACTGGTCTGAGATTTGTTTGCATTTACAAAGAAGTCCCCTATGTGGTAAATCACCCTCATCCTTTGTTGAACATTTTATTCAAAATAATGTTCATTGAAAAAGAAGGTTTTGGTTACTTGATACTCGAAAATGTCTCCAGAAATTTTAATTTTCATATGAGAAGGAAATTTGAACAAAACACAAAAAAGTATCATATGATGTGGATGTTTTTTTTATATCAAAATACGAAAGCGCTTGCCTGTCTGTTAATAACATTCATTCAGCTACATGTGCAAACCGTAAACAATCCTCAGAAAACATAAAGATTTGAGTACTAATATAAGCGTTTGTCTGTTGGTGGATGGCCAAACAATAGAGTAATTTTTTTGAGATCCAAGATAATGATTCTCATTATCAAAAAAAAAAAAAAAAAAAATCAAGTTTTAAAAAACCTTTCAGCATAGAATTACTAGTTATGAATATTAAAATAAAGAATATAGGATAAAAGTTGCAAATCCTGCATTAAAAGCTTTTTTCGATCCGAAATCCAGTTAACCGAAGTCCAGTCCAGTCCAACTATACGCGGTTCCTGATTTCCAAAGTTTAAAAATCTCTTAAAACTCAGAAATTAGAACCCTAAATCTAATTTTAGAGGTTGGGTATATTTTTAATATACATTACGATTATTTATATCCTTTTAAAAGCTGAAAATTTGAGAATGTTTTGTGATCTAATTAAGTCAACCAGTCCAGTCCAATCCATCACTACATGATTCCGGATTTTTCAAAACAAAAAATCTCTCCAATTCAGAATTTAGAACCATAAATCAAAATTTATATTTTGATATGTTTAATAATAAACATTACAATAATTATCTACACTCTTTTAATATCTGAAAAAAATTCAGACCAAAATCAAGTTTTTAAGACTTTTTTCCGTACATTTTTTGTGCCAAAACTCACTACTACAGCTGTATCTCTATATAGCTCTATCTAAATGCAACTGCAGGTTCAAGGGCAGCATATAATACAATATTATCAAACCATGGTATAAAAATAATTCAACTGCTGTTGCATTGAATATTACAGTTGTATCTCTGAGCTCAAAAATGGTTTATAACAAAACACACCTTGTTCTTTGACCTCAATAGACCACACCTTTAGCAATCTGATCAATGGCTTTGCTGCTTCTGCCTTCTCTATGATCCCTTGTGCATCTGGATTATTTTCTGCCAGTGCCTCTAAAGCACTAGCTGCCTTCACTTGGCACAAAGAACTTGTGTTTCTCAGCTGTTTAACTAATGGCTTGACAGCCCCCTTTGCAATAACTAGATTTTGGTTCTCATGGTGATGCTTGACTAGTGCACTGAGACAGGCTGCAGTGTTGGCTTGAAGTCTCTTTGAATATGTTCCTATCAATGAAATATCACTTTTTAATATATTATCRGTATCATCTGATGGCAATGAATCTTGTTGTCACCATCGTTGTCATGACAAATTGTCTCCTGATTAAACAGGCTGTCTAACCCAATTTGGAGGCATAATGAACAGTACTTATCCACTGAGTCACTGCCTCTTTAAGTGTAAACTGCGCATTTGCCTGTGGTGTCTCAATATGCAGCCTGAAAATCATCATCATTTGCATTCATTTCATCAACGATGTCATCATAAAGTAATAATCATACTATTGTAAAGTAATAATCTTCCTAATTACCATGATCATCATGCGCTACCACCACCATCATCATCATCTTTACCAGCAATATCATTATCATTACCACAGTCATCGTCATCATCAGCATCCTCACTACCACAACATCAATAACACCAGCCATCAACATCACCACCATCATCATTACCATAACTACATATATCACCATCATCATCCTTATCATCATTGCTATTTTTACTACTTGAACCAATGACTGTTGGATGGCATTGCACAAATAAATATATTGAGCTTTTAATATGCTAATTTATAAAATATTAGTATATGATATAATATACACTCAATTGAAGAATCGTTGTCGGGTTCAGAAACAGAGAACATAAAAGATGAGACTGAAATGGCACATGGGAAATGACATAATTATATTATAATTTATTCATTTGTGCCATCCATGCAGTTGGTTTAGAATGCCAAACGCATATTCCGAAGACCTGCGTTTGAGAGCCATTTGCCAAGGGTCGCCGGTCACAGCATGCATCTAATTAACGTACTTCCCATGTGCCATTTCGGTCTCAGCTTCTATGTTCTATGTTTCTGAACCCGATAACGATTCTTCAATTGAGTGTATAAAATATTATTATGCTGTATAATATGTGCCTAGAGCGACAGTACATGTCACTTGAGGGCATTCTCCACTCATTGCTGAAAGCACTTTGAAATTTGCTGTAATGTCATGAAAATGGGGTTGATTAAACGGCAAGTAAACCTGACTCACAACAGCTTGCTGTGAGTGGTTTTTAGTAATGAGTGGAGAATTGCCTTGAGAACAGGTCATTCTCTACTTACCAAGAAGATCTATAAGAATTTCAACTGCATCACTGTTTGCAACTGTGGTTTGATTGTTCTTGTGTTCTTCCACCAGAACACGAATGGCATTGACAGTATTAACCAACACATGCTCCACTTTTGATTCCAATAAACTAACAAGAGCTTCAACACCACCTGAAAAAAGTGCAATTTAAATAAATAAACAAACAAATAAATAAAAGATTTTTTTTTCTCTTTAAAAAATTTAGAAAAATATTATGGGTTCACTGTGCACTGTATTTTATAGGCTTTCATCATATCCTGTTTTTAGGAGTGTATATATAATAATTCTATCCAGGGGCTGTGATACTTTACACCTACTGTTTCATGCCAAAAAATCATCAATGATAAGAACAAGGAAAAACCCAATAGAGTTGATGGACCCTTCTACATTATATTCTGACTTGCATATGCTGCAAACATTCAGTAGTTTMTACATGTAATTTCTGCCAACAGAAAGTTTACAAATGTATGTGGTTTACATTATTACTGTATAGTACATTACCTTGCTCTGCAATCTTGTCCTGGTTATTGTCGACACAAGCCAAGTCAGCAATCACCACTGAAGCTCTTGAGTGGATCATTACATTAGGAGAACTCAAGAGCTGCACAATAACCCCAGTTGCATCAGTTGCCGACACAGCAACCCTCACCTCTATATGGCTGCCAATGTTGCAGAGAACAGAACATGCAAGTGATTGCAGGTCTTCATTCTCAATCTTGAGAAGAGCAACAAGTGCAGGTATGCCACCAGCATAAAGGATAGACTTCCAGTTTGTCTCCTTGGCAACGGATAAGACCTCCATGCATTTGATAGCACTTTCCTTGCGGCTGAGATCTTCTGATTTGAGCATTCCTACCAGGATATCCCATACAGGGAGCTCTTGATTACTCCATTCAATGAAGTACTCTAAGACATTAGTATGAAAGTGAAGAGCGGCAAGGTGAACAACTCCATTGCCTTGGCAATTGGTAACAGTGTAACATGCTTTGGCATCAATGAGACACTTTATGACATCTAATGCTCCACTTGATGCTGCAAGAAGTATAGGAGTGGACAGGGTATCATCAGTAGAAGTTATCTCAAGAAGTTTTGGCTCTTTGTGCACTAGATGCATTAGGCAATCTACATGGTTATAGTATGCAGCATAATGAATAGGTGCCCAGCCTTGATCATCAAAGATAGAGACATCTGCCCTGTATGCAATCAAACATGTGAGACTATCCAAAGCTCCACACCTTGCTGCAAGGTGAAGAGGGCTGACTCCCTGAGATGAGATGTTGTTGTAACGGCGTACATTGACATCAAATCCCATAACAACCAACATGGTAATCATTTGTGGTCTGTTGAACATTGCGGCATGGTGGATCAAAGATAACCCATTGGAATCTTGTGTATTCAGCCTGGAGGGYGGGAGCTTACGACACATGGTATAAAATATAGCCACTAGCCCTCTGATTGCACTTGCCTGTAAGCCAGCAGGAATTTGTTTTAGCTTGACAGTTCTCTGGTACCCATATCTTTTTTTATACTGCTCGTGAATCTGGAGCTCAGGAATGGGTAGCCTCTTGGGCTTCAGTTTGGAAATTTCATCATAATGAGCATGAATCCACAGAGGATGCTTTGGTGATGATGGATAATACGTCTCCAAGCTGATATTTAAGACATAGTAACTCTTGTTGTCAATCTTTATAGGTTTGATTGGATAGCTCTCCAACATCACAGTATCACTGGTTATTATTTTATTATAGTCATCTGAGGCGGTATATTCCAAGTGCTCTTTCTGGGCAATTATTTGTTCATTGATTTTCTGTGTGCTTCCAGTCTCCCTGTCAAAATATATACCTCCATGAAGATGGAAATACTTCTCAGAACTGTCAAAATTTTTGCATGTGAATTCCTTCCTCAACATCAATGGTGGGAATTCTCTTTCAGTCTTGCATTCTTCAAAAGTGAAAGAAGGAAGGAGCTTTGTTACGTCAGGGACTTTGCAACGTTTCTTGATTGCGACTAAGAATGGCACCATGAAGCTAATGAATTTCAACAAGACTAACAAGCAGTGTATCTCTGCTTTTAATGGAAGATATTTTCTGATGAATTCCTGATGAATGGTTAGTCTTCTTTGAAGTTTTTCATAACTTTGCTGGTCTAGCTTGTCAGACCTCACCACACTACTTATGTGATAATCAGAGTCCAACAGAAACATGTTCTGGTGCTGATTAATTGTCTTCTGTTTGAAAGTCATTTTCAAAGCCAAATCATCAACATTCTTCATAAAGTTCTTCCGTTCTTCAGCAACAGTTAGATCATCTTTGTTGTCAACTGGAAGACTCTCATATGCTTTTGTAAACTCTGGGTCCTTGGAGAGATCTTGAATACCAGCCTCTGTCCAAACCAATTCCAGACTTCGCCGAGTCTCAGGGACTCCAGTCATGGTGTTTAAATTCACAGCCTGCCTCCAACGCTCCACAAACTTTGTTCTTTTATCCTTAGGAAAGTAAGCTCCATGCCACAGGCTTTTCATCATGTAGTCTACCTCAACCATGATCTGACCCACTCTGGTGTCATAGTATGCTGGAGGGATTTGACATGAAGTACTACAATCATAATTCGCCTCCAGACAAATAGAAGGAGTCTGATTCAATACATAAATTCCCATGACTAATTCTCTAACGATTTGATGCATTTCTCTGAGTTCCAAGGGCTCTATTCCCTCCTCGTGTGGTATGAGTACCAAACAATTGTCTAAGTTACTGGATATTTGTATTCCAGATATCAACCCTACTGGGGGGTCCACACTTATCTTTGTATCCTCGGTCGACAAGAGCCAGTCACTAGAATAATAAGCAAGACTCTCTTGCAGCTCATAGCGTTCTATTTTATCGAAGTACGTCGCAGCAACACGACTTGCAGTCAAGGAGTTCATCACGTCTGAAGATGAGCTGGTGCTGGCATTTCGACCCCCAGCACGAGAAGACATCTTGCTATGACCTTCTTCAACAAAAAGTAAAGAATATTCAACTCATCAAAGATTAATGAATTGGAAATGACTTTGCTGATTGCCTAGATAACCACGTACAAGCCATACATAAATACAATTAATTGTTGCGTTATTGTCGGTTGTAAACAAATGCCTAGTTACTCGAAGGTCCTCTTGTTAGGTCATTAGTTGATTCTTCCAGTCGTGCAAATCCTTTGATAGGATAATCAGACTGATGTTTTAACGAAGGGGAAAAAGGTTCCTCACCAAATTAGAAGTGTTTCTTCGATTAAATTTACCCCGAACAACATTTCTTGAAACATCGTAACTGTCATTCGATCGTTCGTGTTGGCATCGAAATGGCTTTCTCGTCAACGACGCAATGTTTGTTGATCCATCCAATGTTGTTTCTCTATTCTACCTCCAATCTTCGTGTTTATCTTGAGAATTTATAATATAAGCACCTGCCAGTTCCTTCGAGAGTCTTAACGATGAGGCCACGAATAATATTGCAATCAAATTTGGCGTTTGGATTTTGCCGTGGAAACCCGTCAAACAAAAGAGTCACGTGACACCACAGGCAACCCAATCTTGTTTTTTAAATCAACTGGATCGATCATCTTTTTTTTTTTTTGGCATTTTCAAAATAACTTTAGTTTTCGCTTTCTTTATAGCTTTCATTACTTTCGTAAGATATTTCAATATCAATTTTTTTTAAGCTGAATAAAAAATGGTGAATAAAAAAGGTGACTGATATGAGGCTCTGTAATCCCTCTCATTTTTATGGCCTGAATAACTTAGCTCATGAAGTCCATTTAAAAATATTACAGGCAGTTTACCTCATTCACCTAGTCAATCTAAGTGTCCCGTCTACTAACCTATTAAAACAACATATAAAGACATTTGGACATTAAAAGTACATATATATATATTTTTTTTTCTTTCATGGTCAGTTGATGTCACTCTAACCTATGATTCTTGATGTGCCAATAGAACAGAATGGATCTAGGAATCAATTCTCAATTACTACACATTTCATTCAGGTAAGAACAGCATTTTAATATAAAATAAGATAATATAACTTATCCAAAGAAAGTTTTCAATTAATTTCAAAAGTAGTTTTCTTGAAAACAAATAAAATACGAAAAAAAAGTATTATTTTTTTTAATCATTAAATTCAATTGATCTTTTTGAGTTTTAGTTTGTTTTTTTTTTCCTTTTCTTTTTTCCCTTTTCTTCATTCGATTTTTTTTTTGGAAGCTTTTTTAACAATTAATCATGTTTTAATTGAAGAAGTGACACTTGGCCAGACAGCACTGTTAAAGGCTGATTCAACTAGTAACAACAAATTTTAGTGAACAAAAGAAATGGATGGATACAGGGGAATACCGCATTATGGATGTACATCCCCTTTGTCATCCCACAGGCTTATTATCAGGCTTAGTATATGTGTGTGGTTGGGATACCTGTGGGGGTAAATTACAACACAAATACTGAATATGGCAAGCCTGTTGGCTTTGTTTATTTTACCACAGGAAGCCCAAGCTTGCTCATATACACTGTACGATTTTTCCTCATAACTGTCGCGCGCAACATGCTGCGTGTAAATCGACTACACAACTTGCTTACTACTGTAAATGGCAGCTAAAACTTGGCGTAAGCATGTTGCGCTCGACAGTTGTGAGGAAAAACCGTACCGTGTAAATCAGCTATGTCACTTTTAAACCCTACTTTTGTGTTCATTCAAAAAATCATTCAAATAAACCGAAACCGCTACTAGCAAACTATAACGGTACAAACATTATTTCTTGCAAGTTTCAAGGTTTTTCACTCACAATTTTTCATATAATGAGCACATAAACATTATCACACACATTGCTTTGTAACGGCTACTCAGAGTCTGGGCTTCCTGTGGTTGACAGATTTCATTATCACAAACGGTTCGTATCTGCATGTAAGCAAAATCGTTTTAACGTCTATCGTAGTAGTGCATTTGACCATAGTTAATATTAACTATGATTTGACAATAGACCTTTCTCGAATTCGCTTAAGTGACCACGAAACAATGCCTCCCAGTCAAGATTCAGCATTTTCCATACAGACGTTCACTGGTCAAATTACACAAAGCATTCAGTCGAGGTTGTAAGGTTCAAATTTGAATAATCCTTTGAAAGTACCTGGGCGCCTCGCTTGAGCGCTTTGTGTAATGTTTGAACTAATGTATGGAAAATGGTGAATTGAACTTGATGAAATACGGCAGTAAATGTAGGAACGCAATAAGTCCAACCTCGACTTGGAACCATTGTTACCATAAGCAAATTCGGAAAAGGACTATTGTCATGATCAAACTAAACGTTACCAGGACGCTATTGGTTACTACATTCAAATATCGATCGTCTAAATGCATTAGATTTCTTTAAATTTTCTATAAATCTTAAAAGCAGCGTAAACTAAATCCAGTTTTGGGTGTGGAGGTTGAGATAGAAGAGGTTGCTTTCATGGCCTAGCATCTCTTGCATCACCATATCTTCTAAGTATCCTTTACGTGTCTTGAAGTAAAGTATGCATTGGGGAGTACTGTCTTTGGATACTACAATCTAAAGGATCCGTAAAGAATCTTGATTCGTTCCTTGTATCGGCGTCATAATTCCACCAGTCTTTCTCTATCACACTTGCTACAAACCTATTTCAATTATTCTACAATGACTAAACAAGATCTATAATCTCTTCGGAGGATTCGTTGCCAAACTTTGTTCTTTAGTCTTGAAGTCAGTGCATTCATTACTGGAAAGCTTGTGCCTCTTTGATGGTTATTGAGCTACAACCTGTGCAGGTTCATCATTGACTGGGAAGCCATTTAAGAGCTTCTGCTTGATGACGTATGCGGTCTAAATTCCAGTGGCATACCCTTGGCTTGGCTTCCCGACGACGAGCCATGCCCAGATTGCGAAGTAGCAGAGTCGAAATTCACGTAAAGATGATCATCATATGACCTCATATTGATGAACTCCTATTGGTCAAACAGAGGGCAATATGTAATAATCACATAGTATTAGGGTCAATCTGAACAGCTCATATAACACTAACTGGCCTTTTCTGAGGTCGATAAACAAGGTGCACTTCTAGTCTAGATTCGATACTAGAATGTTTGTGCCGAATCCAAACCAGAATGCTTCCTGTTCACTCAAGTCTCAGACAGACAGGCCGAAGTAGTATCAACATGTGCACAAAGGCATTTCTTATTTTAATTCTTTTTTACCGCTTGTTAATACATTTTGATCTGCTATCTAGTTTAGGCAAGCTGATCAAGCACGCTTTTTTCGTTGCTTGTATTAGTTAGCAACCCGCTATTTTCATCTCAAATGCAAAGGGATTTTTTTTCTAATTTTATCTTTTTCATTGAGTGGGCTCCCTGTGGCGACGACACGTGAGAGTTTCATCCCTATGGTTACTAATAATGGTCAACATTCTCATGGTAACACCACGCCTTAACCAGCATAATGTGTGCGTTTAACAGTTAACTATCTGCAAGAACATAAACATATGCCTCGACGGGAATAGAGTAAAAATCGTATGATGCATGCCTTTCTGTTTAACCTGGAACAGTTTTAACAGTTTTAATATTAAAATATTCAGTGTTCTTTACGGACATATGATGTTTTTTTGTACGAGCATTTAATGGAGTTTTATGACACCATGCATTAACATATTGTTTGCAGTTAGCATTAACTTATATTAGGTATGATATAGTTAAGTTTTTTATCGTTTTAAGTCAGTACAGTCTCACTTGAGTATCTTCAAGGTCAGATATATCTTCATGCACTGATTAATGTCTGCATTTACGATGACACTCCTCTACACTACACTGAGGCACTGATTGACGTCCACTGTTGTTTCTTGGTAGTTGCCACATGCAAAATATCAAGTTCTTTTGGGATCTTAGTAATAGAAACAAGCCGTATCATCTTCGATGCCAAATGTTCGTTCTTGACTACACGGCTAAAACATGGTGGATATAAATGGCTGATCCGAACCAACAGAACCCGCCGACCCGGGAAATGTTGAAGTTTTGGAATCAAAATTCATGTAGGTACGTTCTTCGTACATCCGCATGCATATGTAGTCCTAGATAAGAGATAGATGATAGATATTACAACTGAATAACGCTGTACAACTTATGCGATTATCGGCCAGTCTGATCGCGGAGTATAAATATTTTGACGCTAGGCGGAGCAACACTGGTGGCCGACAAAGATAACATCGCAACCATCCCCTAACTAATTAGTGACTACTCTTTTATATTTGAGCTACGGAGATACGGAGCTCTGGCCTATTGTTGCCYGAAAATGGAATTTCTCTTAAAAAGAGCACCAAAACTTGATCATGACACTTTAGTTTGTTCATAACACTTTCACAAGTTTTTCGTCTGCACTGTTTCAAACACTGACGCATAAAATATGCTGACGTCATGTCACGTGGTACTTACCCGTTCATCTGCCAACATCTTGGTTAATTGTCGTGACATATCTAGAAAAATTGGTCTTCCTTGAGGTGTAACTTGCCAGCAATCCAGCATGATACAGTATCTAGAGTAGTAATTAATGAATAAATAATTAATGTTCTGTTGGACTTCGTAAACACAAATGGACGCCATCCACCATGGCTGCCGTTTTCAATTCCTTATAGGAAAGATTACAAGCCATCTATATAGTAATCACCAAACACCACCGAACATGGCTACCACTTTTATTGTGTAAGGAAACACTGTAAACCATGCATGGTGCACCTATTCTTCGATTGCACGTTACGTCATCGATAGCGGCCATGTTGGTGCCATTTAAAGGGGCACTTGGATGAAAACGCCCCGATTTTTGAAAGTCCGAATAATTGAAGTATTTGAGGATAATATGACTCAATTATAATTATGGAAATCAGATAAGTGAAAATTTTTGCTTGGGAGCCACTCGCTGTTGAGATATTTTGGGTTAAAAGCGAAAAGAATAATAGGGTTGAATAAATGACGTCATTTACTCACAATTTACATGCTGAATGAAATTGATAATTGTTTCCCACCACTTTTGATTGTGAAGGAAACATGTTGCTTGGCTACTATCTGGGCCATATAGATAAGTTTAAACAAGTTTCAAGTCATTTCCAATTTTCATTGATTTTCTTCCAAGTGCCCCTTTAATAAAAGATTTCTCATAAGCATCCATTTTTAATGGCACCACAATGGCCGCCATTTTTGTGTCTTTTGACTCTCTTGGAAATGCTTGCAACCCATCAATAGCGAGTATATCATCCACTGCTTTTAATCTCTTCCTATCAAATATCATTTGATTACTCACAGTTCTTGTGAGCAGTGTTTTGGTTTGTCCATTCGATATCCATCACGAAGGAAATTGATAACTTCTTGAGAGTTCATACCAGGGTACGGAGATGCGCCTGCGGGATAAGAAGGACGTATTCAGACGATAGAGGGAGGAATTTCCACGACGATTTTCAAGCATAAAAAAGAAAAGCACTTATAATAGTGCTTATGCATTATTGCTGATATTAAGATATTCAGTCTTATACCACTTTTAATAACAACGCGACCTGACTCAACCCAATGCAAGACGTCTGGATTTTATGGCTCTTTTCAATCAAATTCTTCTAACGGTTTGAGTTAGTATTTCTTTGATCACTGACGGCAGACAAAAAACAGACATTTTGAGTTAAGTCAGGTCCCCACCCCCCTTCCCCAAGGCAAAATCCTGGCTTATCCTCTGGAATGGATGTTATATGGATTCAAAATAGTCCCCTCAGTACTTGGGATCTAGCAATATACTCACCAAGTGTTACTATCTCCCACAAAAGAACTCCGTATGACCAGCTATGGATAAGAAAACACAACAGAATTTATCAAAATGATTATTTCAATTACGAAAACCGCGTTCGTGAATTTGGCCTCCAGAGTGGATTTCGAATAATTGCGAAATGCCACCACCCGGCGGAAATATCAGCCTTTAAATCAGTGATAGCGAAATATCCGCTCCTCCATTTACAGTAAATCAAGTTTCAAGAAAATAAGAAAAAAATCTATTTGTATGCTTACACGTCACTGCTGGTTGTTGAGACCCCATCAAGAAGAGATTCTATCGCCATCCATTTGATCGGGAATCGACCACCCTAAAAAAGCAACATTTCATTGATTAAAACATGCATGGTTTTATATCGTGACATACTGAAAATCACTGGGGTACTTAGTCCTCCTTTACATTATCCATCATCAAAATGAGGTGTTGGGGTTGGAAGAGGGAATATGTTTTTTTGAGTGAAGTACGGTGAACCACTGGGGCCCCATTCCCCAAACATTTCAAAAAAGAGGTGCGTCGGGTTTGCGAGAAAGTCGACTATAATGTATGCAAATAATTAAATAGTCACCGACAGGTAACTACTAGGATCCCCTCCTTTCTTTCCCGCAGCATTCCAAAATGAGACGGGGGGGGGGGGGGGGGTTCGTAAAAGACTAATTTTGAATAATGTATCCACTTGGATTCTCTCCCATTCCACAGCATTCCATAATGGGGCGTTGGGTTTTAGAGGAGAATAAGACCTACTTGGCCCTTATCTGGGGTGCTTACCAGACGCTCCGGTTGGAAAACAAATGGCATGTGTCATTCCGATCGGAAAGTTCCGTAAAACGCGGTCTTCCGAGTGAAGTAATCCACTCAATTTCACCGCTTTTTTTGGTTCTATCGCTAGACGCGTGTACTAGTTGTCGGAATTCATAGCTTCCCGCTCTTTTCTTGCCATTAGCAAACGAATTTTCAACCGGATGGATTGGTTACATGTAAATGATAAGCACCCCTGGTTATGTAATGAGCTACACAATTATCTGTCACTTGTTACCTGTGTTTTCCTTGTGTAATGGTCCTCTACATAAATATCTCTGGCAAAACCAAAGTCTGATACTTTGCAAACTTTTCTATTGTCGATCAGAATATTACGAGCAGCTAGATCACGATGAACGACCTGAAATACGAGATCAGTTTGAGAAGATGTTACGGCTTTCCTTCCTTTTAATGTTGCAGCAGAAAAGACTACGGGGATAACTATCTTCGGCAATAGAAATATTTAAACTGTTCCATGTAAACATTGATGGAGCACAATTTTATCTGGGAAAGCAGGGTTTTGAACTCAAGAGGTCCACGACGATCTCTCGTACTGAGAAACATATCCGTCAAATTTATGGATAAAATGTTACCTCTCAGCGGAGTTGTCTAAAGCTATGTGTGCAAGACACCTTAAGGAAAATCAATCCTGAAGTGCCATACCTGAAGTCATAGGTTGGCTTACTAGTCAGAATCATCTCTAACTATGTTGGTTCTGAACATCTTACCTTCATACTTGCTAAATGAGCCATGCCCCTAGCCACTTGAATCGAGAAGGATAAGAGATCTTTGGAAGAAAGCTTCTCTACTGGAACTTGGTATATCTGTTGATAATATTTGTCTTCTATACCACGACAATGGCGAAGGTAGCTTTGCATATCGCCGTATTCACAGAATTCAACAATTAACATCAAAGGATCTTCGAAAAAAATCACAATTAACATCAAACGATTGCGTATAAGTTGGTTTTATTGCAAATGTTGCCTTGCGTCGAGAGGGTGTTAAACAAGAGATCCCTTAATTGTCAACATCGAAGGATCAGTGTAAGAAGTTGGATAGAAGATTCTTTAGGGACGATAGGTTGAGCGATGTGGTTATATGCTTTCTTCTATTCTATGCTTACCTCCTCGTGTGCAACACCCAAGTAATCCAACCACATTAGGATGAGGGTCTATGAGTTTGAGTAAATCTAACTCCGCAAGGAGATCCTTTCTGGCTGTATCGCTATCATTTTCTGTACAAGAAAGACATCAAAAGATCAGTTTATATAAACTTGTCACAAATCTACCTCTATTGTCTTCCGCCGGAGTTGTTTATCCGTTTGAAGGGAAAAATATTCGAACGCAGACGAGAGAAGACGCACCCTAACAGAAATATACAGAGGGAGGGAGAAAGTCTAAGCTCGCGCAATGTCAGAAGGGTCACAAGCAGTCCCTATTTTTCGACCCACACTTTTGGTGAAGTACGATTTTGGAAGTCTAGGAGTATCYTATAATTGGCGTTCTGTGTGAGAATTTAGAAGTATCACAGTTTGGTATTGCGTACTGCACTTCTCACCTTTTACTATCTTTACCGCCACGGTCAGTGACCCAACACATCCCTTGATGCCTTGCGCGTCAGCTTTCATGACCACGCCAAAAGCACCAGAACCCAGCACAACTGTGGACCTGACTCGATCCCTAGGAAACTCCCATCGGCTGTTCGATAAAGGATTGGCTGTGGATTCTAGGCTGTTAGAGCTCGGGCCATCTGGTACTCGTGTTTGAGATGGAAGAAACTAAATGGGATAGAGTTGAAAAAATCAATAGATGGCTTCCATGATTATTTTGCAATTTTATCTTGCTTCTGTTTCCAAGTAGTAATCGGCCATTTACGAGTACATTTTAGAGATAGCGGACGTAATTAATGCATTGTGGCCTACTTTGGCGTACAAGCATCTTTAGTTCGTTTTGAAGTTATTTGTACCTAAGCTAGACCAGAATGCACCCTGTTTATCGAACTCAGGAAAGGCTTTTGAGGGTACAGTGACCTTGCTGTTAGTGCAAAAACGTTTTTGGTATCCAACAGGGAAAGAAAACAAAGCCATGGCCCTTAGCACAAGGGTTACCCTACCTTCATATATTTATATTGACTATAATAAACTTTACTTTACGCGGCGGCCATGCTGACTGGAACAATAGATCCCTTTAGAATTAGCGTTATGTTTTCCTATTTCAGACCATGTGTCATTCCCTAGAGTATTATTTCTTTTTGTAACGGTTGAGCATGAGAAGGTTCATAAATATGGATATATACGACCCCAACAAACCCTATCTTATTCTTAAGAGAATCAAATCAAATCATTCTTAATTTAAAAAGCGCAGGTTTGGGAGAAACGCAGTCGCGAGGCTGATGTGGACCTGCCACATCTGCCACATCTGGTCTGATATTCGAAAACATTACGCTTAAGCTGGCTTAAGAAGTTTATTGATTTTCCCTGCGTGGCCTCACATTCAAGCGTTTCAAGACGAGGTTACGTGGGTTTAAACAAACGTTTTTATTCTCATGGGAATAAAAATGGCGCAGTGTGATAAAGGTCCATTCTAATTAAAATATTTAAAAATCATATTTATTAGAATTACTTATCTACGAGAAAGTCACTTCACGCCCATGCATCACTTCACGCCCATGCATCACTTCACGCCCATGCATCACTTCACGCCCATGCATCACTTCACGCCCATGCATCACT
>NW_022261414.1:112840-133856 GCF_009602425.1 Actinia tenebrosa
GGGAGAGGGAGAGGTATTGATTTATCTTAAATTTCCTGGTTTCTTTTTGATACTTTACTTTGATATGACCATTCAAAATGTGAGAATAATGTTATTTTATTGCTTTTCGGGGTAACAACCTCCCTCAAGGCATGGACTCTCGCTGCGCCTCTGCCCCCTTTGCTATAACAAATGAGTGCGGACACGTGTCATGTGATCTCGAAATGCAAAGCCTAACACGGCAATATCCTGACTTAAATAAACCCTTGTTTTAGAGTATAGACAAAATTGGAATCTTTTTAAAAATTGACATTTAACGAAAGAGAAACCATTTGTTTTGTGAAAATAATATAATATTAGTACAACTGGCTACCAATGCCAACCTCACTGGCACCAGTAAAACCTAGGGGCGGGATGAATGAATAAAAGAGAGAAAAGAGGAGTGTTCTTCTAAGAGATTCTATATATTATATCATCAAACACACACACCTTTTAGCTTTGTTTTTGCCATATAAATAGAACTTGGCGGACTGCTCCCTAATTGGTTGGTTGCTAGGATACGGTAGTTGTAATTGGTGTCAGAGCGAAGATCAGTGATAGTGTGCGTTGTAGTATCTGGAGGTGTTATTTGAATGGCCTTCCAACGTTTATCACTGCTCACTTTGTACTGTAGGGTCAACGATTCTAGTTCCACTCCCCCGTTGTCGGAAAATTCCCACTTTACTTCAGCTGTAGTGGAGGACGTCGTAACAGACAGGATACGTGGCGATTTGGGTTTGGCTATAAGAGGAAAGTCAGTGAAAACCCCTTAAATGGTGAGCGTAAAACTCAATATATTAGTATATAGAGACCTTTAGCATCAGGTTTACCGCTGGGGATCAGGTCCAGAAACACGCCCGCAAACACGGAGAAACACTCAGCATCAATGATATTCAATATGGCGACTCTTCCAGCAACAACTTCATTATGACGCCTCGCTAAATGTTAAAAGTTTGACGGAAAACGCCTGACGTCAAACTGCAGTTTGAGGTTTGCGGTACCTAGCAAGAACGTCGTGCTAAAGGTCTTCTATCTTCTGTTTATCCTAAATTTTCCTTAATTCAAATCGCCGCTACGAATGATAATTTTAACATGCGCATTTATTTACAGCCATTAGTATATAGTCTTCCATTATTACTTCAGCGTGAACATTTTTTCGAGTCGAGAGGATTAACTCCGTGAAAACCTAGCATAACAAGGCAAAAGTAAAATAGAAGTTCGTTCCGACATGATAAAATATTACCTAAAATCCTCTTTTGTCGATCAGTGTGTCATATTTTGCGGCTTAAATGCAAGAAATATCGAAAAAAAACTCCAATATTTATTTGGTTAGATTTGTTTCATTAACCTTTATATAATTTCTTTAATTTTATCGAGCTTTCGATCTACGCGCTCATCTTCGGAGTAACATAAAAAACTCGATACAACTGTAAGAAAAAAACTCCATCAAATCAAAACAATGAGCGGCGCGCGCATCAATTGTGATGTCTAGCAAATATCTATTTGAATTGATGTTCCAGTACTGTTTAATACTTACTGTATCCTTTCAAAGTGATGTCCTCTTCATCCTCGCCATACTTGTTCTTAGCGATACACTTGTATTCCATCCAATCCTGAGTCGTTATTTTCTGGATACTTAAAACGCTGATGCTAGAGGCGTTACCATGGCTCGTAGTAACTTTGTATCGATGGTCTTCCTCGCCATCTTTGAGAGTCATGTTTACATTTTTACTGTCGGTCCAGGACCATGTGAATTCTGGTTCGGGATTCCCGCGGGATTCACATTTTATTTTGGCAGTGGTGCCAGTATTGAAATGGTAATTTGTTTTTCCGATAATCGATGGTGGTTCTGGTTGAATGAAGGAATAAGAAAGATTCAATTTAGTTTTGACAAAATTACTTTTCCTTAGCAGTCTATAGGGCTTCCTTGCCCTTTTTCTTACTGGCTATTGTAACTATGTTGTATTTGTTGCTGCATATCGTTTTCTTGATCATGGCTGCCTATACTGATCAATGTTCGATGTCAACTATCACTTGTATCTACTAAGACTAGTTCAAACTATACGGTAACTTTTTTCAACCCACGAACTTTATGCAATTATATAGATATACATGTTGATAAATAGTCTCTGAAGTCCTATAAATCTGGTCAGCCGATAAAAGCCGGAACGTTCTATCTCTTGCTGTTCTTGCGGTTAGAATGAAGGATGTCATCTTCAATGACACAGTTTTATGTAGACATTTCTGATGCGCTGATGTCTGTCTGTCTGTCTGTCTGTTTCTGTACATCTTAATCTCTGTCTGCCTGTGTATTTCTCTAGTGCAACAAGCAACAGTAAATCACCCTATAATATCCTAACCGTATCTCCTTGAATGCTTGTCGATAGATCTGTATCTGTAAATAGTTACCTAGTACGATGACTGTGAAGTTCTTCATGTCAGTTCCCAGGCTATTCGATGCTACGCATGTGTATCCACCACCATCGACCTTGTGTGCATCTGCAATAACCAGACTACCGTTTTGGTATTGACTAACGCGATCCTTTGCCATCTTTCGTTTGTATCTGCTCCAAGAAAATTCGGGTTGCGGATACCCTGTGGCTTGACAGTCGATGACGAGGTTCGCAGGGGGATTTGTAGGTTGGTAGAATGTTAAGATGGCTGGTTTTCGTCTGTTGATTTTTGGCGCCGCTAAAAAGATTAGAAAAACGATAATATTCTGTTTTTATTGACTATATACGATGTGATAGCAGGGATTCATTGGTCAATTTAATCACAGTCAGGTTGTAATGGCCTCTGCGACTCTTAAATTCGTTTCATCGTTCTCTTGCGAATGACTGCAAATTATATATATCGTTACCTTTTCAAGTAATTAATAGATTTTTTTTGGAACCTAACGTCTTCCCATTTTCGATCCCATTTTAGTCCCATTACTTTAATTACTGATCATTAAATCTAATTTTTCAAAAGAAATAACTGGAATAAAATTATGAATTTAAAAGGAAATTATTGTATGAGTTGGAGAAGATTAAAATATTAAATTAGAATTAAAAAGTAACAAGATCTTGTAAAATAAGATGTTAAAATATAAATATTAAGTATTGAACGAAAAAATAATAACAAAATTAATTCTTATCAAAACTCAAACAAGTGTGCAAGGTAATTTGAATTTTTAACTGGAACAATTCTCACTGGGAGCTTTACGCATTTTCTCACTGGGAGCTTTACGCACTATGCCTCAAATCTTACACATTTTTCACCATTCTCGAGAGTAACGTGTGCCAGGTGACTACATTCCACATTGCCAGGTACTCATATTGATATAAATAACCCGTCATTTACCGAAAAGTTCACCCATCGCAATCACCCATTCCAACATTGTGAGCTACGCGGTCACAACCGCCTCGGAGGTCTTCTCCCCTATCTTCATACACTGATCATTTCCCGGCATTATTGTGTGTGATAGTTCTCAGTGGGAATACTATACTTTTTTCTCTGAGCGAGTTTATGAAAAGTGATCAATAAAATGCATGACTGATGTAAAAGGACCGAGCAAAGATTTTCCTACCTTTGACGTATAGTGTGATGTTGGCGCTACCCATTGTGATCGCGGATCCCACGTATAACGCTTTGCATTGATACATCCCAGCGTCATCTCTCGTAGTCGCCGGGATGAAAAGAGAATTCTGCCCAACTATATCTACATTTCTTGAGGTGTATTTAGACACCGATACAACTATTAAATTCTTCGTAAGATATTTGTCGAGCCCTTTAAACCATGTTATTTTGAAGATCTTCTTCGTGTTTGGTGGTAGATGACAGGGTAGGGTTGCATCTTGACCTTCGGTGATCGTTACGTTTTTTGTATCTTTTGCGGCAAGTGCTTCTAACAAGAACAAAGCAAAAATGTTTTATTAACATGCCCTAAGAAATACATTATTGATTCTTGCGCTTGCTGTGATTTAGTCAGTATTAAACCGAACAGTTCGTGATCTTGGCTTCGTCACAAGAGTGTTTCCACTTCTGTCTTAGAAAATGGGAGGATGAAAGAAAAGAAAAAAAAACACGAAAAAACGAAAGCAAAGAAATAAATGAAATTCTTCTAAAGATCAGATACACTCATAAACAGAATCTCGCGGGAGCAAATCTGCGCATTTTTGGATGGATGTCTTTTCTGCAACGCTTAACGATGATAAAAGCGGCAGTCTTGTCCAGAAAAATCTGAACCCAACCAAGATGTTATTAGTAAATCAAGCCAAGAGAAGAGATTGGTTAAGGCAAGTCTAAACGATAACAATCTTTACACTAAGCTTAACACACTATCTCGCACACACCAGTAGTAGAAGTATCAAAGATCGATGATTCAGACAACTAGATAGATGAATAATTTTAGATACGGCCGAGCACAAACTAGTATTTCTCTAATCGCCTACAACCTTACTGAGTGACTTCTTAACACGTAATCTTGCGAGCAATGTACGCCTTTTTCCTTCGCAGACTCCAAGGCGCTGCAAAACTCTAAGACCACTAAGATATCAATTTAAGCTTCGATGGAAAAATTTGATAAATAATATTAACCACGAGATCATTAATTATAAGTTCAAAGTGCACTTTCTGAATTAAAGTACAGGCGTTACACCCTTGTTTCTAATATAAGCAAGTGACATCAGGGTGTGACGTCATGGTCGCCATTTTGAAGATCTCTCGTTAAGTGATAACTGAAAAGCACCCTTTTTAGTAACTTAATTTAGTCGCCAAAACATTGGAGGTTCGCATTGTAATTGGAGATGGGTTGACTCAGTACGATTTGAGGAGCTATCAAATATTTTTATCTAAATGATAATGCAGGAGTTTTTTCTTGTGTTCTTTTGAATTTAGCACGCGCGCAATAAATTTTGATCAAGTTCTTGAGGTGAAATCAATTAGAATAGGAAAAATAGACCCCTCTCAAAATTATCTTGGATGCGAGAGACTGGCATGAATAGTAAAGAGATAAAACAATTTTTTTGATAGAAATCGTGTTAGCCTCGCATCCAAAATAATTTTGGGAGGTGTCTGCTATCTGAAGCGAATTCAAATGTGCAATGAATAAGTGTTATAAAGACTGACAAATTGAAACTGATGGCACAGTACAGCAAGATTGCATTCTCCTTTCCAAGGCCGCGAAAAGTAAGACCTGGCCATGTGGTGCATAGGATTGTGGGATAGGGTGCGGGACAATATCAAAAACCTCCGCCATCGCTTTTCCCCGTACAGCCCCACGATCCTTTGCATCACAAAGTCGTTACCACTATTCCTTTGAACTTCGGAGAGGCGCTATTATGAAAAGTCTTGAGGCTTTCTCTACCTCTTCTGGTCATAATAGCTTAGGCGAGAAGATGAAATAATCGAATGGCTCGGCGGCTTTATAACGTTTTTTTTGATTTTGAGCTGTGTCTTGAGTTTATCAGTTCGATTGATATAATCACCGCACATAGTTGTTACATCTTGTGTAAACACACGCTTTTCATTATTTTTCGATTGTGGTGCGATGAATACTCCGTATCATATCTCTTCCCATCCCTGCTCAACCCTCATTGGTAGGCTATTTTGGATAAATTAAACAATGTGTATCACATAAGTGGTGTAATTAACACGCCCCTGCGAAGGAGGACTAGCAATGTCATTTGATCACGAACACTTTGCTTATCATACTCGAGTGCAATTTCTGTAAACATTAACTCTTTTTTCGACTTCTCTCTATTCTGTGTAGCTTTAATTAGCTTTAAATGCCCGTAAAAAGGAGCACTGATAGTAAGAGGGGGTAGAGGGCACACCTTCGCGCGCATTAAACATGAGCCCTTGGCTCGGGAGAATTGGGCAACCAATAAATTACCTTTGCCTTTTTTTTACCTTTTTCTACCAAGAGTACAGTTAATATGCGCGCTACGGTTAGATTTTCCTTCCCGAGTGTCAAGAAAAGGAAAAAACGTTGAACACGTGCAGTAAAATATAGAGTTGACCGAGAAAAAATGTCACTGTGACTGTCATAACTAGCTCATGCATGCAGAGTCTGCCGGGATAATAAAAAAAAACTTGAAAAAAAAAGTAAAATAAATCTTTAAAAAGTCATGTTTAAATAATAACTCAAAGTCAGAACAAAACTTTGGGTCAAATCTATACGATTGAACTACTTGATTCCTTTTTCATTGAGTCAAGATAAGTTTTACTTCTTTTCAATTTTCATTTATTCCGGTGTAAACTTCATTTTATCTCTTAAAGACTAAACATCGATTGATATCATAGAGTACATGACATATCCGTGCAAAAGTTGACTAACCAAATTGTACGAATTAGGACAAAGTTTTGTACGTCTACGGTCTACTGAGGTCTACTGAACCATTACTAATTTGTGTAAATTTGCGCAAATTCTTACAACGTTTTTCACGGATATGTGGTATGTACTCAAAAAATGACAAGGAAGTACTTACCTTGAGCCAGACTAATACAGAAGAGGAGAGCCARTAAATTGCCAATAGACTTCATTGTGTTTGCCTCAGTTCATCGAACGTTCAGATTTATAGGATTGATGCCTGAAACATAAGACGTGATGATAAGCCATAATTAATCAACCAATTCTGTGCAGCACGCTAGCGCCTCGTTGTCTTCACAATCAAACGAGTCTGAAACAAGTGATCTGTTAATTGGAGTAGGATAGGATCATAGTATTCATAATAGGAATGATTTACAACCACAAATCCACAAAGTATTTAATCTAGTAAGATTAGCTTAAGTATGTACAATCCTATTTGAGGTCGAACTTTAAGTCATCAGAACTGGAACTAAATATTCCTAAATTTTCACTCGTGGTTTTAGGTTTGCAATAGAAATTATGAATGTCGTCCTTGTACCAAATTTTCACGGTTCCCGGCGCCATCTTGGAAGGTTGCCGTGCCTTTGCATCGAAGCGAGGCGGACAGTAAGCTTGCAATGATAGGAACATGTGAATAATTTTTCAAGGTGAAAAAAGGGTCTCTATCGTTGCAAGCTCTCCGTTTGTGTCGCTTCGAGGCAAAAGCACGGCTACTTTTCAAGATGGCGCAGTGAATAATTGCGAAAGGGACTGTTCCCTTGTCCAAAGCATCATTCATTTGTTCGTCATAGATTCAAATATTTTGATGGCAGGACAATTATTAGAAATTTTGACATTAAAATATTTTTTGGACATTTGTGTTTTCTTGATTTGACCACTTTTTCTTTTTTCATGAATTCATATTTAATTTAATTTAATGTGTAGACCAAGTGAGCTTTACAAGCGGTTGAGTTTTGTGTGTTTTTTCCCCTCATCCTTCCATTCTGTACCATTTCTACGCATGCGCATTCTATTTAGTATTTAATTCCCATAAGTGAAATGCTAAAAATATCTGTCTCACATATTTAGTATGAAATATGTTTCTTGTTTCTTGACCTCAAAACAGTTTATCTATTTTCAGTTTATTTTAAAAGTCAGGATGAGATTAATGTCCACAATTTCTCACGATTGAATTATATGTTTTTTAGGTGTTTGTTTTCTTCTTAACCACTTCTTTTAAGCAAACTTTGCCTAACCTTCCCATTTTTGACATAGTTGATTCATAAAAATTAAGGTCTTTAACCTTTTCTTGGCAGCGTCAATTCCTTGGCAAAGGAAAACGCATTGCGAGAATTTTTTTTGCGTGTCAAAAATTAAAGAATTTTTGTGATAGAATCAAAAACCTGTGCATTGGTGAGAATCCTTTTTTAACAAAGATATATTCAAGATCTGCTTATCGAAATTGGACCAGATTTATTTTAATCAAGGTTATTATTCTGCAATTTAGGATGGCGAATAAAATCAAACTCCAAGTCAAAACTGCGTGTTTGAGTGTGTTGCCCAGATTCAAAGAATGTATGTCAAACAGCTAAGTCCAATTTAATGCGCTTTTGATTTAGCAACCAGCAAGCTGATCAGATGATCCATTTAGCATAGCGTGGTCAGCATGGCTTGTATTGTGTTATCAGGTCCTGTGTATCTAAGATAACAACTGATATAACATCCGAATATGTTTATCTAAAGTGTAATACATTCCAATGGAAAGTCACACAAGTTGACCAGGCCTAGATATGACATCCAATAGTACCCAAAGAACTGACTTCTACTATAGAGGAAAATCTCTACTCTGCTTAACGATATCGTTCAACGAAAATATCAGTTCATTAAGTCAAGTTTTCTTAAGCATCATTTAAAGAACTTTGAGGTAGAACCTGACACATTTCATGGAAAGAATTTTGTTTCTGATGACACCCTTCTTCTGCGAAAAGGCAAGTCAATTGCCCTTGACCCTCCGAGAAGTTTTTCAACTAGGCGTAAGAGTATTTGCAATAAGAAATTTGTAATCTTTGACGTCCAGTGAATTCTTATTGACCTCGTCTTTTTACAATTCTTATTTACTTTCTCAAAGTTCCTTTTTAGTAATCAATTCAGAAGAACGATAATTATTTACGTCCTTCACCTTACACCCTCTAAAAACAACTCCACACAAAGGCAATAATTTTTTTTTCGATTTTCGTGAGACGATTAATGGTGGACATAAAGCATGGATAAAACTGATAGAGTATTTATTATATAACACCACCACTATCTGATTACAAAATGCGCAAATTAGAGGATTAAATTAGACTAATTAGCTGAAGATGGTTCGGAAAATTCGCAAAGGCAAAAGAGCCCTAAAGGTCATAATTTACTTTGGATAGAGTGAAGTGTAAACGCGCTATTCCGAGATGTCTGTAATCTCCTTAAAGACAATATGTGGTGCTCAAAAGAACTAAAATTCATGGCGCCAAAACTGCCGTGATCTCATGAGCTTATTATTTTTCTGCACTTGTAACAAAATCTGGCCTGGTTTTGCCGGGAACTAAGAGGATTAGTACTAGGAGATTCTAACTTGATATATAACGAACAAATTAATGATATCAAAGTTTTTCTATCGGAATGCTACCAAAGCCATCAGATATTGGTATTTAAAAACAAAAACAAACAACTAAATGAGGTGGGAAAAGATCTCGATCTGAGAGATGGTGATAATGTGACATACATTTTCAGTGAAACCAATCGTTTCTTTTTCGTTAGCGAGCTATTGTTGCACGCATATGAATACAATACATTTCAGTATTTTTGCAATCTGGATCTCGTTAAGGTTCATTGAGAAGCGCGGTAAATCTCGTATTTCTACTAGGATGTTTACAAGGTCGAAAGTTTAGAAAAGACAAAACGAAAACAATATTTGCCAACATAATATAATACAAAGTCAGGTGTCAGCGATGATGGGAATTGAACTAAAATATTTAAGCTCAAAACGCGGTCACCTTAGAAATACACGAAAATAAGAAGATGGAATTTCTTGGATTCAATGCAACTATTTTCGATGACCTGGGTCAGTAAAAACCCCGTTTCTTTCGGTTGACAAGAGCCAATGAAAACACTTCTTGTACTTACATGCATTGTACCAGCTAAGGCAGGTTTAACTCGTAGCTTATTCATTAAAAACCACCATAAATTTGTGCAAATACCGAGTGTCTTGACTCACTAAGCCCTTGCAAGAAAATAGTCACAAAAATGACACTGACGAACCTATCGATGTAATACGCATGCGTGGAAAGGAACATTCTGATTGGTCGGCTCAAGTATTACTGTCCCATTAGCCTTAAAGAAAGCAACACCATACCTCTGGATTTATGAGTTTCCGGTTTAGGTGACTTAAATTACTAGTTCATAGACACAGTTTAGAAGTCAATTTGTAAATCTTTGTAATATCGCAACGGAATAAATGTCCAACGGAATTTAAACTCGATAATCAAATAAGGTTTATCATGCAAACTCCTCCCATTTTGGGAAGTGATAGCTTTTATGAGAGCAAAGAGCAAAGTGTTTGGATGGTACGGTTAAAATTGGTCGCTCACTTGAATGGCATATAAAATTCATGTTTATCTATTTTGCGATATCTTTTTAAATACTTGTCCTACTGAATATCCACTTTGTATTGCTCAATGGAATCGGTGATAGTTTATACGAAAGTAATTAAAGTTTCTTTAGTGCAACGATACTGAAAAAATAGACATTAACCGCCACAGTACTATAGTACGAAAAGGCAAAGCCCTATACAATTCATAATTCGATCTTTTACATTTATGCTATGATAGGAGAAGTGATTTCTTTTCCATAAATTTTCAACCTGGCCAATATGAACTATGAACAGTCCTTGTGAGTTGCCCAGAAACGCACACGCTAGGAATTGAATCATTGATTTTTGCTCTTTTTAATGTCTACATAGTTGAAAGCGCTTCATATGGCACTAATTATTTATAGCCTTGGTCCTTGTTTGGAGTAGGTTATTCCAGTAAAAATAGCTTGCTAAGTGCCAGGAAGACGAAGCCAAGGCCCCTAAATTCCCACCTAAAAAAGGCACGCGAGTCTAGAAGTACGCAAGCCTAACCACAAGCTAACAATCAATACGTGATGGCTTAGTATTGCTGATACCAATAGATGCATATGTTATTCATAACCTATAGCTCATTGTGTAGCGGTGTTTTTACAGTTTTGTTGGCTCCTGTTTGGATAGAGAGTTTAGCGACTAAAAGTGTTATCTTAGCAAAGGCTAATCTTTCATTAAAGGTCAAGAGATGCGCACAAGTATCAGCTTGTCTTCGAATTCTTCTTTCTTCTCGGTTTTCACATAGATATTTTCTGGCTAAATGTTGTATTTAAAAAAAAGGGACGCCAGTCAAGACAAGAAGAAAGCAATTCTAGATTCAAAACCCTGCTCTTTTTCGCCGACACTTCTGCTTCTAAATAAACAATATAATTGTAAACTTTTAATTTGTTTGTGCCTTTAAGTCAGAACAAACAAGGTATGAGAAGGGCAGAGAAAGTGGGAAGATCATCGAAAATAGGCTGGGAAAGATAGAAACGGACTTAAACAGTTTAGTGAAATGCGAAAAGAAAAAGAGTCGATAAATATCGTAGTCCTAACCAGCTGTCGAATTCTAAAAAGGAAAGCAGCCTCACCCAAAAGATTGTGCCTCATTTACTCAATTGTCATGAGAAGTCCTACGTCAAGAGGGTTTAATTTAGTTTCTAAACTCGGACCAAATATTTTATTTGCACGCTTTGTTAAATATACAAAGTGAACCGCGTCATCAGAAATCCAGAAATAACTATTTGGAGACAATAGAACCTTACTATTAATAATCCTACAGATATTAGACCTTGCCTTGATAATAATATCAATGCCATTCCCATTTTGCACTCGTCACATGAGGACGCAAGGAAGTGACCGCATACACACCTCCGTTAGTATTTTCTGTCCTTGCTGCAGAAGTATCCTCTCGTAAGTTGCACTTGATTTGATCAATAATAACCATTCTGGACGTCATACTTGGGAAGAACTAACAATAACCTTGCCTCTGTTTACAGATGGGATTCTAAAACTACTACTGATCATTATTATAATCATCATTATCATCACCATCACCATCATTACCAAGCATCATCATTATCAACTCTAATTTTAGATAAATGAGTAAGAGAATACAGCCTGAATACATTATCTATTATAATTTTAGAAATCCTTTACTTTGTCATTTTTATCCTCTTTTCGGGTGTCATGCTTGAATATAACTATACACAAAACATCCTAAGCTATTACCGAGTTTACAGGTCTTTAGGATCGTAGATTTTTTTTCAATAGATATTTTTAATGATATACTTATTAATCTTCTATTATAATTTTACGTACATTTTTTCATTATGAATTCTTAACCTACTTAACTTAATTTTATAGCTTATTACCGTTTGAGATAAATTATATATATATGTATATATACATTATAATTTTTTAGATTTATTTTAGATATTAGATATAGATATTTTCTTTCTTTTGTGTCCCCAATTAGTTGTATAAACTAAAAACATAGACACGTGAATAAAGTTATTATTATTATTATTTATTATTATTTATTATTACTATTTATTATTATTATTATTATTTATTATTATTATTATTATTATTATTATTATTATATATCGTCATAAAATGACTCAGTTAATTCTACTTGGAGCGCACTAATCATGATGTCTTGATCATCATCATCTTCATCATGACCTTCTGAGCACCATGCACTATCCTGACAATTCTTGAAGATCTCTTTTGATAAAAAAACATCCTTACCTAACTATATAAGAACACATATTCTCATAACTACAAGAACACAGGTTAGAAACATTTTCAACGAAAATATTCAAATAAGGACGCCATTGTGGCTTAACCAGATGATGTATGTAAATCCTGAATAAATGTTATCCAACTTAGTCCAGTTTAATGCAAGTGAAGTCCTTCACTTCCGACAGCTATCCGACAGACCCTCGGGTATTCACTAATTTGTTAGATCAGTCTTCTAAGGGCTTGTCCAGCAGCTTTGCAGATAACACAAAAACCATTAACAAATCAGGTTTCTGTTAGCTTAAAGGATTTCTCGTACCCTGAAAGGTTTTGTTTTTTCATCTGCTCCATTTATCTACTTTAAATCAAAACAAACCGTTTGTTTTATCCACAGAATGCAGCTTTAGCAATCACAACATCTTGTTTGCTTTTATGAGAACTAATCTGCTAAAATTAGGCATATTGTTCTCTTCCTTAAAGAAAGTCTTGACAACCATATTTACCAAACGGTAGAGTAGGGGACCGTTCAGGGGGTACATTCTGCTTGATGGCTATTCTAGCCCCCACAAAAGGCAAAGAAAATGGACAACGCAAACAAACACAAATCAGTTCAAGTGTTCGAGCAGAGAATTTCTTTCTGCTTATTTTTAACCTAAAGACCAGCCCAGCATTCATGGTTTAGCTGTCAAAAAGACTAACAGTGCGCACTTGCGAATTTACTTGCCTATAACTCATGGGCCCGGTCGTACGAAGGGTGGATAGCGCTATTCGGYGGATAAATCCTATCCAATGGATAAACGTATGGGATAACAGCATCGACTTATCCACTGCATAAGGATTTATCCGTCGGATAGCGCTATCCAACCTTTCGTACAGCCGGGCCCTGGTCTTCATGAAAGTTTAAACTTCGCAAGTAGTATTTGTTGTAATGTAGCAGTCGTTTTTGCCCTATAACGAAAGAGTTACTCCCTTGGTGGGACAACTTTAGATTTTCTATCCTCTGTTATTCAGGAAGATCTACCCAAGCTGTTTATTTGTTCTATAATGTGGCTAATATATTGCATGTTCTCCCTATCAGCAAGTTATTTCATTGTTGATCTCTGAAGAAGCCCCCAGGCTATTTCTGATTTACAAATCGCCATGTCATCACATATTAGCCTCCATTACAGACTCTTTATCTACAGGACTAATTACAACTGAAGCTAGATCAAACGTTTTGCCCAGGCTCTGATTTGAATCAAAATCAGACTGGAAATACTCTGAAATTGTATTTCTGTAAACAGGCAAATCACTCCTAAACTGAAATGACATTCTCGTACGTTTACCGCTTTAGGAAAATTGTAAATGTGAACTTTCCCTGTCCCCCTCCCCTCTAAGTAAGACACGAGCATCRAGAAAAGATATAGAAAGTCCTGCAGCAGACTAGACCAATGACTGATCCTTTAGCTTGCTAATAATAATTACCTATCGTTAAAACCTTAGCTTTTTTCTTGGGTTTCTTCCTCTTTCTTCTATTTTAATCATTTCCCTTCATTTCTAGTCCAACTCACCTTCGATACCGCTGTTCTTGCGGAGCCGAAAGAACACTCTCGTAACGACAATTTTCTCGAATTAATAAAGATAATCTCTTGCATCAATATTCTATTGAAGACAGAGAAACAGGAAGTAAGAAGAGGATTATTTTGGGCAATGCTGAGCCATCTACGTCTGTTCCACAAATGTTCTGTCGGCGTCACACACTTGGTACCTGTGTTATTTTTGGCAATTTTAGCAACGCCCGGTTAAGCGTTTTCGTCCTGGCTGGGTTTACTAAGTTCTCGTTTTAACTGTCCGTTTTTTTGGTCCAAAAGGGCCACACACTCACACAACTAATGACTTGTGCGTCAATTTGGGGAGCACGGGTGGCGTTCGCTGCTACTGATGCGTCGCCTCTCACCAATGCAACCAGCATCGAATGTTAAAAAAGAATGATGTATTTTGATCCTGTAACTTGTTTTTAGTATTAGAGAACCGTTTAAGATGGAATGACCACGTGACCTTTATCCATTCAGAACAGAGCATCTCAGAGAGAAACATTAACAAGACCACGTTGCAAAAATGAAGTTGATCCAATGATAAACAACATGAAAGAATAAAAAGAAAATTCATGAAAAATTAAGAAAAACGAACATTTTGATTGAGAAGACGAAAGTGTTCAATTAATAGGATGAGTAGGAGAGATATAAAGGAGAAAAAGCTCAAAGGAAATGGAAAACAAGAAGAATCAGTCCCAGAGGAAAAAGAAGGAAGTGACAGAATCAGTCGACATCGTCTTCCACTACTTAAAATTACACAATCTGAGCTGATATGTGTACTTGAAAATACTAAATTATATGAACTGAAACGAGAAGCTCATCTCACATTTACCGATAATGATCGCACGTTTTGCACTTTCAGCCTCCTAAAAATACTGCAAAAGAAAAACCACCATTTCTGCATGTTAACAACCACTAAACAGGCTCAGTGCCATTGCAGACGTCGCAGAACTAAACCTGTAGTGATAAAGATATTCTAGAAAAACCCTAGAAAAGAGAGACATATATCAATGTATACTGGATTTCACGCCCTTGGTGGAGTTGGACGACAACGTCTTATCTCTGGGGATCGATTTATAACACCAGGATTCTGGCATCAAAATGTCATACAAACAAGTATGAAATCAAATGTACAATAGGACAAGCAATGACAAGGCCTTCATTGCTATCATTCCATCAACTCACTTAACTCGATTGTCTTTTTTTACAAATATTATCAAAGAAAACAAGTGCTAAATCTCTGACCAGCAAAGGTCGGTTGTCGTTTCTAATCTTCTTGCATCTTAGAATTGAGACACTTTTTAATTAACTTACCAAGTCATTCAGTTTATTAATGGTATCTTTTATCAAATCTCCGCTATTATCTGTAAGATGAAAGAGATCTTTCTTCGGGTTTTTGGGACTATTTAATGTTCCGCCTGTTGTCTTGAGCTGTCGAGACTATTTCAGCTGAATGCTAAGTCAACACGCAGCTCAGTGCGATCCATGTGTGTGGCTTTTTGTTGTACATAGGTAAGAATGGATTAGAATAGCTTTGTTTGGAGCACCTTATGGCATTGTAGCCCATATACTGGAGAACAGTGAATAGCGCAAATGAGGGTAAATTATAGTCTTGCAGATGATGGTAAATGAGGCACAACATTGTAAACAACTCAGTGTGTTTAACGACCCAGATTTGTGGAAAGCTAGGAATAACTTGTAGAGCTTTATTTCCAATGAGAAGCATCTTTGTGCATCCTAAAAAATGTTACACCCTGGATGTCATTAGTCAAGACGTTCTAATTTTTAAAAGATGGCACATTATAGCGCTAACAGGACAGCGAGGACGCTCCTCCCAATTCTTCAAGAGGGCATTGAAATATCCTTAACATAATAGCTTGTATTTCATAGATATAAGACCCGATATGACAAGCAAGGGTTAACAGGATCGATACGACTTGACTGATGACAGTCTAAGATTGGGAGCCCATTTTTTCCCCTTCATTCGAAGTTCTGAACCATCTATAAAGTGTCATTTGTTAAGTTACTAAGGCCATTACGAAGACCGGAAATTTATGTTTTAATAAGCTATTTGCACAATTTCTTTAGCAAATAAAAGCATTCAATAAATGCTTTTAAATAGTCTTCCATGTTACCGTTTAAAATTACCATTCAGAACCTAATAGATGCCATTACCGTCTGATTGGAAACAGATTTTGGTGCCTTTTGACAAACGAGCGCAAGATTACGCTAAAAAGATTGCTGCAACATCCTGAGAATAACAATAAGGTACCTTAAGAATGAAAGAAAAAACTGAGTTTTCTAGAGATTGTTCTGCTCCTTATAAAATTGGTTTTACTTCACTTCACATGCAGTCTATTTGGTCACTTTGTCAAGCTTTCTTATGTAAAGCCGGATACCTTCATTGGTGTTATTGCTTCCTATCTTGACCGTAAAGATAGATTATCCTATCAAAACTATGAGCATGTTTAGCCTTGCTTAATAGTCGAAGACCAAGATAAAACATTTAAAACCACGGTATGTTGTAACATACGACTCCACGGTCGCTTTACCAAGGTTCGACCACCGTTACAACGCAGATGTGCAACATCACTCACCTTCAGGAAGTACGTTTAATTGAACGTTCTTGTGGCCTTTTCTCACTGTGATTGCAGATATTTTTCTGTAATAAAGGTTAAAATATTTTGAGATTTTTTACCCTTAGGCTCGTGACTTAAAGCTTTCTGATGTAAATGTTATGCTTTTGATCTGAGGCACGAGGGGAATGCAAGGAGAAGTGCTTGAGCAAATCTTTGCTGATTGAGAGACTGGCAACACTGAGCTTTGAATTGGAAGATTAGTTATTCCCGGGGGATATTTTAAAACCCTCAACATTCCAACGTAAAGATGCCAAATATTATCTGCCAAATGTTATCTGCAACTTAGAATCATTCAGATCATTACCAAAACTTATTAAAGATATAAAATTCATATAAATTTATTAGTTATTTTAAAACCATGGTAATTTTTTCACCCAATATTCTAATGTTTTTTTAAATTAAAATTATTATCAATAATCATTTATGATATAGAGTTTAATATAAATCTATTAATTTTATTGATAATGTTGCTTAAGAAATACAAAAACCATTTCGCTGGAAATCTTTTAAAAATAGATAGGTTTTTAAATCAGTATCAAAGATGATTAATAATATAAGTTTAACTAAATATATTAATTTTATTAAGAACGTTGCTAATGGAAGACCCTAACAATTTCGCTAGAGTCTTTGAGTAAAATGATTATTAATTATAGTTCAGAGGTAAAAAACCCTAGGTCGGGATAGTGAAATAAGATAATGGACATCTACTGCTCTCCCTCGTTAGTTTATTATTTATAGATCAGTCTTTCAGTGATCACTGGACTTGTTTGGTCCTGTTCTTGGCTTAGGTAACTTGATATATCTGGTTCTAAACACTTCCACTCCAAGGTTGAAAACACTAATCTAATCAGTGAACTAAATATAGACTTCATTTTAAAATTTATAAGATTTTCACGACAACAAATTGATAGGTTTTTGCCTTTGAAAGATTTTCTTTTGCCATAGTTAGGATATCAGTTCCCAAGACTGCTTCTCGGTACTTGTAATGTAATTAACACCAATTCTTGACATGTACTGATAGATTTCTCGCCTACAGCATTAGATGCACAGATGGTCTCAATTCATCAATTGCGGCAATTAATTATCTGGACTTGTACATTACAGGCAATTACACTAATTATGACAGAACAATTTGTACAAAGCTACGAAAGGCTTTAAATTGAGCGAAAATTTCACACGTGTTACAGGCTCTCTTTTTGACGGGTGAGGTTGTAGCACGCCCTTTCAATGGAAAAAGTTTGATCTTGGGATGCAAAGTTCAAGATTAATATGAAATATAACATCTCGGATCTCATATAACTAACTTGTCGGGAAATATAAAATTTCGTTTCAGTGTAGGAGGGCTTTAGATGCAATGCAAAGAAAGAGGAATCCAAGAAACATCAAAGTGAAGGTCAATAGCATTGAAACTGTGTTTCAAAAACAGGGTTATTTTGGTTTCTTTAGTTCATAAAGGTATAACTTGAAAAAAAGCGGGAATGGAACACTGTACTAATGATAAATAATAGATATTAAATAAGTAACAATAAGAAGAAGAACAAAACTAATTATCTATAAATAATAATAATGCCTGTGGTAATGATAATAATAACACCAAATACTAAAAATTATCAATTAATAATATCGTGATAAATAATAAATTCCAAGTGCGGGAATAGAATTTAAGTAATAATAAATAGTAATTAATAAATATAACTAATAAGGAAAAATAACTAATAAAATGTAATAGATAACAGATAAATCCAAATAATAAAAGAACAGCTAATAAAATAATATAAAAAAATATTCAATGATTTATTAGCACAACATAATGGGAGGCACTTCAAAAGACCCAGCTTGGAACTAGTAATATAAATAACTAGCGGCCATATCATTAACAATTATTAGTGATGGAAGGTATTAAGTGTAATCAATTCATTTGTAACCAAGGAAATTAAAAAAATCATGAGATAAAAGTTAGAACAGACGAGTTTTWTTTTTTTTCAATGTTCAATGAATGCAGGGTAAAAAATCAATTAATAGGTTCAATATTTTGACTAACGCTGATAGATCGATGCAAAATGGAATAGGCCAGGCCACGTTCAGTATCAAATTCACGTAATTGCTTGGTTTTAGTCAGATGGTCCTCGGTCTACTGGGTACAGAGATACATTACAAATTAGTATCGTTAATAAGACAAGTTACATGCTATAAAAGTATTGTCGCAAAAAGATCCGTCTTTTTCAGCTTTTAAAAAAATATGGATAATCTCAATGTATAGAAAAACATGCCCAATACCTAAATATTCCATTTATGCATCTAAATTATGAGTTATAAGAGATTTTTTATTTTGGAAAATCAAGAACCGTACATTGCTGGACTGGACTGGACGTTGGTTGACTGGATCGTGGATCGTAAAAAAAACATTTTAAAGCTCAATTTACAGGTTTTATCCCTTAAATTTTATTTTTATATTTATAACTAATAATTATCTCCTGTATTTTTTCAAACAAAAAGAGATTTGATATTGATCTTTAAAAACATTCTTCTTCTCTGGCCATCCACCAACAGTCAAACACTTTACTGAGTAATTTTGAGACTTTCATTCGTTACCAAGACGTATTGAGTGCGGCGTAGACTTAATGTTTTCCACCTTTTTGCGGTTTCCAAATGTAGTTGAACGATGTCATTGACAGCCAAACACTTTCATCCATATTGCRACACTTTTTGTGTATGTTTTTGTTCACATTTCTTTTGCGCATGTGACTCAAAAGTTCTGGAGGTACTAATGACATGTTCCATTCCATAACCCATTAACTATTAGGCAATATTAATAATTGATTGATAATCTCAAAAGAATCTGGCATCTTGTACGTCTCTATTTGTGAGACTTACCTTAGAGCTGCAGCGAGTCATGAGTCACGTAACTAATCTTTGGCAAGTTAACGTTTTTAGCAAACGATTTTTTAATGTCACAACCCTACTCAAACGATTCTAGATTCATTATTCGAGTGTGCTTGTGCATATTGATATTATTGGATCTTCACAGATTAAATTTTGAGAATTTTTACATTGCCATTGATTACTCGTGTGTTGCGGTTTCGACCATTGGAATCGGTGAATACATGTATTGTCAACGCTTGATAGTGAGACTGATATTGGTTGACGATCTAAAGTGTACAGTGCTTATGGAAGAGACCCATCTGATGGTCTCTCGAGGCCAAAAGAAATAGGGGCGGCAATGCAAAGATTGTAATGCATTGTGGGTGATTAGAAACACATTTTAAATTAATATCTTAGATGAATATTTTTGTTGTATATATATTGGACTAGAATCGATAACAGAACAATAAGTGTTGCATGTGTTTCTTTCTTTGGTTTTAAGATTTTTCTGTAATTCGTGGAAGCTGCTCAGTCAAAAAGACTGGCACTAGTATAGATTTAATGATGACGTAGAAGTAGTTCCATATGTCCAGTTTTTAGCATGAAAACGACGCTTTTCCAGGAAATAAAAAAAATATTTCACCAAATCATGAGGCAATAAGTAGATATAGTGTAGATTCTATTGTAAAGTTAACACCTTGTCTGTACTTCTACTAAAATGGTTTTCAATGTATCAATAGAAGAAACAAAGGAGCTAGGATTGATGAGCTTGAAATATTGAAAGCCAGGATTGATTGTGACGTAATCCCGATAACGTTTTTTTTCCTGTCACGAGTTGTTTGGCTCATAGACAAAACAATTGTGAGAAGAGGCGTACGACGAAGAAGGTATTGAATCATTGATTGGAAGGGTTAAAAAGCCAGGTATGGAACAGTTGTGACGAAGTGACTGAAGGCAAAGGTGACTTTAGTTGTTCTTTGGTGGTCTTGAACTAAAACTATGAAATATCCAGATATCCATTCTCCAAAAAAATTTTTTTTTAAGTTGCTGCTGCATGTAGTTTATTTTTCTGTGGTAAGTCACTTGTCTAAAATATTTCAAAAATGTTTTTTCTAGCCAATGTTGTCTTTCGGCAGAAGAATTAACGAACCGAACGGCACAAAAACGTGCTTGGATAATTAAAAGGTATTCGAAAAGAAAAGAAAATTTGAWTTTTTTTTCTCACGGTCATCAAACTCGTTGATCCTTTTAATGTAAATTCATTATGAGGTCTCTTCTTTGAACTTGCTTGAATATCAAAATGTCTTGTGATCAAATTGACCTCGAACCCCCAATCATACGAAACGAAACGCTTTTTCAGCCTGGCAATAATATTTATCTATAACACAAATATGAATACTAAGAACAATACTAATGAGATGGAATACCTTACCCTATCAAGAGGGCATGTTTTTACTGCTTTGGACAAAATATATTGTAAAGAGAACCGCTTAGCCTTTAAAGATTATGTGACTACAAGAATAATACCTCAAAAGGAAGTTAAAACTCGAGAAGGAAGGATGAGTGAAGTTATGATCTAAAACATGTTTCTTGCAACAGCTTACAGCTGCTTGGAGTTCATTCATTGATTAATTCACACATTTATCCTTCCCTCCATCCATCCGTCCATCCATCCATCCGTCCGTCCATCCATCCATCCGTCCGTCCA
>NW_022261415.1:9141-25372 GCF_009602425.1 Actinia tenebrosa
CATTTCTTGGGGCCCTTGCTACCATGGAGAGGCATTTCGCCTCCACCTACTTCCCTATGGACATTTCTGGTGCTTGCTACCAGCGCAGAGGACACAAAAAAATACTACTTTGTGCCTACCAGTAGAAAAGGTAGTCGAAACATGGTTGTCGAGGCGCGGACAATCCATACACTCTTCTAAAGCACTTTACACAGAAATCATAAGCAAACTCTTTACGTTCTTCGCACTCCATATATAGACTAACATATTTAACTACATAAACACGGGATGCGGGTAATCGCGGTACGAATCGAGGAATTCACTTTAGACGGGTAATCCTCCGGTGGTCGTTGCGCTGGAACCCCCATCCCCTATACTACTCAGTATATATCTTCCTTCCCCTTTTAGATTTTACATTACTCCTCTTTTTTCGATCATTGACATTGACACCAATCACAAATCACCAACACAAAGCACTTGCATTAACAATGAATTTCTATAAAAGATGGTAGCTGTGTAATGTTTTTCTTGCAACAATACCTGAAAAGAAGATAATCTTTTAACAGGTTTCATGATTAATGGGGCACTTGGATGAAAATTTTAGCTTGTGAGCCACTTGCTGTTGAGAAATTTTGGTTTAAAAGATAAAAGAACAATAGGGTTGAGTAAATGACATCATTTATTCACGATCTAGTTGTTGAATAAAACTGATATTTTTTATCCGCCACCCTTGACTGTCAAGAAATATGCTTGGCTACTATTGAAACCATATAGATAGGTTTACCCAAGTTTAAAGTCATTTCCAGTTTTCATTGATTTTCATCCAAGTGCCCCGTTAATGAAATATGCTTTATTCTCATTCTTATAAATTTCAAACTGGCCACACTATCCACCCCCACTGTGTCTGTCTTTGTAGTACTTGACGCTGATGTATTTTATTTCCCATGCAGCTATGCTAAGATTCACATTCCAATCATTGCCTCTGTGTCTGAGCATCAGCCAACTACCTGGGTATCATTCTTCTTTGACCTTCACATCCTGATATGTACCTTTCCTGCTGGTTTGTGGTTTGTCATCAAGAAGATAAATGATGAAAGAGTATTCGGTAAGTTCTACAGATGTTCCATCTCCAGTTAGATGGACCTTTATCATGTGGCAGCCATATTGACTTGAACAATAGATTTCCTTCATATGGCATTGCATTCAAGCACTTCATGATGAGGCTACCTATGGTTAAACAAAGGATTATCATTCAGCTAGAATGGGCAGTTCAACAGGGGCAAAATGAAAATTTGTGAATTGGAAAGGATATTTCACGCTCTTAGCATCTGATGATCTCTTTTTAATTTTGTTTTCTAGTTGTGCTGTATGCAGTTACTGCTGTGTATTTTGCTGGTGTGATGGTTCGTCTGATGCTCACTTTGACGCCTGTCGTTTGCATTCTTGCTGCCATTGCTTTCTCTGTCACCCTTGACAACTATTTGGTGGATGATAAACCTCCGACTAAAGCGGAGTCGGAGGGGAAAGAAAAAAGAACTGTAAGTGAAGAGAAGAACAAGAAAGAGTTGTATGACAAGGTAGAATTGTGACAACATATTTTTAATGTGAATTTAGGAGTATCAAAATAGTATTTTTTCGGCATCAGTACATTAGTATGTAAACTTCGGCAGTGGCTGTGCCTTGTGTCCTCTTAAACACAAATAGAACTGACAAACAATTCTATTCACATACAGTAGGCGAGTGAACTTGGGGTTGACCTTGTTAGAGAAGGATTTGGTCATGCTCTTGTTATTGTTCAAATTTCTTCATTTAGACACTTTTCTTTTGTTGCACATGTCAACCTGTGTCAAATGTTACATGTCTCCAGACCTTTCATGTAACATGTACAGCAATATATCCAATTATACCCCCTTTATTAGGAAGTTTATTTAGCAATACAGTAAAGTCTTATCTTTATTGTCTCATCTTTCTGACACTTTTTTAAAACTTGAACATGGTATTGGCACTTCCGGTACATGGCTGTATTGATAATGTGTAACTCAGTGGTATATTTGTTTTTATAGCCTGGCACCAAGCAAAAGAGTAAAAACAAAAAACAGGACTCAGTTGAAGAGGAAGATGATGGCGGAATTTTGGGCAGCAATCTCAAAGGCATAGTGGTGATGTGCATTGTGATGATGCTGATGATGTTTGCTGTACACTGCACTTGGGTTACAAGTAATGCTTACTCTAGTCCATCTGTGGTATTAGCATCTACTAACTATGATGGGTAAGGAATATTCTGAAATAATACAGTAGTCTTGGTGAGACTATGAAAAATCTTGGGAGAAAGCCACATTGCCATTAAGCTCACATCAGTGGGAAAAATTACTAATGGACCAATCAGAAAGCTTTTGCAAGTCACCAGCAGAGTCACGACACAACAAAATAAGCTCTGCAAGTGTACATACACACTGCGTTTGGGAGTTGTTTCCTAACTACATTGTTTTGTTTCATTTCATAGGAGTCGTAGCATTCTGGATGATTTCAGGGAGGCTTATTTCTGGTTAAGACAAAACACTGCCGATGATGCCACGTAAGTTTGGATTAGATCTCTGATTGTTTGCTTACTTGGCCAGTAATTTGCTGTTACTGAAACACTGTGGTCATCTAACAATATCCCAGAAATGTTCCATTGTTCTTTGGCCACTCAAAATTGAATTTCGGGATGTCGGAATGATAAAAGTAATGCTTCTGTTTGGTTAAGAAACATTCCTGAAATATTTCTAGATGCCCACGGTTTTTCCATTCACGCTGTAAATTGCATCAGCTTCATCATTTCATTAAAGATTTTGGTGCACGTACTTCCAAAAACGTTGTCATACAAAAATCCAAAATGACACGTAGGAATAATTTATTGGTTAGAAATATTTTTTATTTTGATTCTAAAGCCCCAAGGTTGATGAAAATAACTGTTTTAGTATACTAAATACAGTAGATAATATCAAAAATGTCAGTCTATGTCTTCAAAACAGTGAAATAAATTACACCTGCAATTATACTAGGTGTATCTATATGACATAAAACTCTTATCTTTTGTCTCTGGCACATGTTTGTGTATTTTAGTATATATTTCCAAATAATTTTGATACTGTGTTTACTACTGTTTTCCATATTCTGCAAACCGTAGTTGCAAGCTGCACACTGAAATTAGTTTTTTTTGCTGCTGTCAATCAAAAATAATCAGTCCGTATCTTTTATGTTCTTGACTTGCGGCAGGAAGTAATGTTGTCCCATTTCAGACCACCTGTCATTCCCTAGAGTATCATTTCTTTGTTTAAGGTTTGCACTCGGTTGCAGATGAGAAGACACTTGAATATAGATACAACTCAAAGCAAGAATCTCATTCTCAAGGGAATAACACATGGTCTGAAATGGGACAACATTACGCTCGAGCGCACCAGAGGCGAAGAGGTGTATTTCACAACGAGCCGTTGAAATGTCAGAGTTTGCAGAATATGGAAAACCACGTTAAGGTTTTCTTATTTGTATTTTTTGATCATCGTATTATCTAATGAAATGATAATGTTTAATGATGATCCAGGGTGATGTCCTGGTGGGATTATGGATATCAGATAGCAGGCATGGCGAACAGGACAACACTAGTAGACAATAATACATGGAATAACAGCCACATAGCCCTGGTAATACAATTAAATACATGTAATACTATTTTTGAATTTCTTTATTTCCCATTTTACGTCTTGATGCTACTTCTACTTGAAGCTTTTTTGAATTGTTTTTATAATTGAGTTGTTTTGTCGCCTTTGACAGTCGTAAGAAAACTATGTATACACTTATTTCAATAAAGTTAGTCACCTGAAAAGCTATAAAGCTGAGGCCGACAAGGATTATGGGTAGATTCATTTTAAACGTTCAACCGCTTGATAACTGTTCATGGACTTGCGAATCTTTTACCGGTTACAGTCTCACCTCTTCTGAGCATCATCGAGCTGCAGTTTGTATTAAAAAAGCTTTGTATATGTATGCTTTTTTGATATGAAAAGTTTCCCATGATGCTCAGTGATCTCAGCTTTCTAGGTTTTTGTTGACTAACTATTGAAATAAGTGTATACCCTTTGCATGTGACGTCTAAGCAGTTCAATTTGAAGGACAAAAATTTCAATCTCCTGAGAATTGAAAACCTATTGTTTTGCCCTTCAAATTGAGCTGCACTTCAACGTGCTCCAAGGTGTCTATAGTCCAAAAGGAAATGTATAAAGGATTTTGGTATCGGCATCAACACGTAATAAGGCGAAGAAGAATTCTTTGAAGTCACACAGTGGCTGTCCTTGGAAGGACCATGGGTGTCATGGACAGGAGAGGGGAGGGGAGGGGAGGGGAGGGGAGAAACAAAAAGGGTGAAAATTAAGCTTCAATGGCACAAGCGAGATTGAATTCCTTTATTTATTCTAATTATCAAGCCTGTAGAATTTTTCATGTTGAGCTTGATATTTTTACAGACCATGTGTGACTGAGTGTTCTTGTTTATGTTTATCGATACTGCTTGAGAAGATACTTTGATATGAGTTTTGTTAGAAGGGAATATTATACCCGAGTATCTGATGCATACATGCATTCTCAAGGGGTCAGAAAGAGGGATCATGGGTTGTAAAAAATTGATGTATTTTAATTGTATTTTTCTTATCAACCACAATTTTCATTAGTCTCCTACGCAGCCGCTATTAGTAGAGCAAGTAGCGTTAAGCAAATTCCAAATCAAATATACCAAAATATTAGCAATTTTTACGACCCATGATCCCAGTTTTTGACCCCTTGGGCATGCGCTTAGAGCAGTAGCGCGGAACTCTTGTTGCATGTATATAGTCTGGAATGATAAAGTAGGATAAGAGTTTTTGTCTCTGTATGGTCATTATTACTGTGAGCTTCATGTAGCTTCCATTCTATAAGTCACTGATTTGTTTTCCTGGTATGATAGGTTGGTAAAGCCATGTCTTCGAATGAGACAGCAGCATACAAGATTATGCGCATGCTCGGTGTGGACTACATCTTAGTCATATTCGGTGGTGTGATTGGTTATTCTGGGGATGACATCAACAAGTTTTTATGGATGGTTAGGATTGCTGAAGGAGAACATCCTCAAGACATCAAGGTAAGTCTATACGCCCAGTTACACGTTGAAAATTCACGCTCTAGCTGAAACGTGTGTGCAACGGGGGGTGTTATACGGCGCAATTTCAATTTCGTTCTGAAACTTCTTCGCGACACAAGTTTCGGTTGCATGAATAAAGCTGCTTTCTTTTAGTGTCATGATTTCAGGAAAGAATTGAACTCGTTCTTTTCGTGTAAATCGAGTCGAGATTTTCAACCTGCAAATGAGGCGGCAGAGGCAAAATGTCCGGGCATTCTGCGCCATGTTGACCTCTCGAGAAATAATCCGACACTAAACGGGAACGGAATTCAAATTTTATCCATACCCTGAAAAGCCTCTTTCTGATCAAAGTCAGGACACGCCTATTAACTCACAGATCGAATTGACATTTAGCATGTTAAGTTTTGCGGAGGGAGGAAAACCGGAGAACCCGGAGAAAAACTCGAGTCGAGGGAGACACTTAACAAACTATACTTCCATGGGATGCAAGTCTGGAACGAATCGAAGACGAGACCCCAGTGATGAGAGGCGTGCAAACCAACGCAGAATCAATAACTACACCGATGACTAGTGAAACTTTGTTAATCCTAGTTTAGAAAACTAACTATGAAAAAGTACACAGTTTTTTCACCTTTCAGCCTTGTTTTCGTTTGTTCTCTGTTGAATATTATAACCTCGTAAATCTAATGGAAACGATATTTATCGCTGATTTTGTTTCAAATTCTTTGTGGCCTTTTTATAGGAGTCCGATTATTTCACGCCTCAAGGAGAGTTCCGCGTAGACGCTGCTGGCTCACCTATTCTACTTAACTGCCTGATGTACAAGATGTGCTACTATCGTTTTGGTGAATTACAGGTTTGTCTTAAAATATATATGTATCTTAGGAGGAAGATAGGTAGAATAAATGGCGTTGAAGCGATACTCTGAGAATATGTGCCGAGTTGGGAATTGATCCCACGACTAACCGCGTTCTAATCGGATGCTGTACCATTGAGCTACTGGGACTCTAATGCTCAGGCGGCAATGTCTTAACTTCGGTTTGTCTTCCCATTAAGCTTCCTGGATTGAAACGTATAACATCCTTAAAAGTTGCAGGTTTTATCTTAAAAGATATGTTATTAAGTTTTCTAGTTTTCATTTTGAGTGGTCGTATAAGCGGCCTATCTTGAAGTATCATATTTCCTGTATATAATAATCCGGGATTCTAATGCAACTAAAGCGCACACTAGTCATTCATTCCAATTTTTCGCACAGATCGTCCACAGTAACAGATTATACTTTTATTTCAGCTTGACTTTAGGACACCTTCTGGTTTTGACCGCACAAGAAACGTGGAGATAGGGAATAAAAACGTTCGTTTAGAACATATAGATGAAGTTTTTACATCAGAACACTGGCTAGTCAGAATATACAAGTAAGTCGTGTACCATGGAACGAAGAAAATCCCATACACATTGGAAACTGCTGGGTTTAACTGTATTTTTAATTTTTTAATGTTAAACTGGGTTTAGATGTATTTTTGGTGTCCTCTGAAATTAGAGAAGAAATTCCTTTGCTCCAGGGCCGCTCAACCTTTCGTAGGCCCAAGTAATAATCCTATACATAAGTCACGTGGCATTAGAGACTTTCACGATCAGAATACTTCGCCTTGTGTGCTTGGGTTAGTTACAAGCTGGTTGTTCGGTTGCATGGGAGAACCGAATTGAGTTGGCTGGGAAATCCTCTGGAAGACGCCGGGAGGTCTTGAGGGTCCTACCTAATCTGTGTTTTTTTTTTTTTTTTCGAATTTCAGAGTCAAAGATTTAGTCAACAGAAAGAAAAGTACTAAGCCAAAGAGGGTAACTCACACTAAACCATCACGATATATACCTAGAAAAGTAAGTACACCATTATAATTAATATACGTCTAGAACCGAAAATTTATATCTTCGTTATATTTGAGTTAGGGACCGGGGCGGGGCGTGACCGTAGGATTCGCTTGTTAACCCATACAAAAAATCTGACCCCCCAGTCCGATGTTGCATAAAAAAATCGCCCCTTCATTCACCATTCTCATAATGGCCGACGAACGCACGAAAACAAGGTCTCCCAGTCATCTTGCTAGGCTGAGCAAGGCTGCTCATTCAAAATAGAGGTAGATAGCCCGAATTCAAGTCAAAACAAAAGTATACTTTCTTTACTTTTCTCCTATGGACGAATATTGTTATTTTGTTTATTCATGTGCTTTTATTGTGAACTAATGGCCGGGTGAAATATTTTTCGTGCACTTGTCAGTCATCATGAGAACGGTGTGTTGTTAATAAATCTTTGTGTATTATAAACTTGCTCTGTGCCCCCTTTCGCATTGATATCTTTTGTGTGCATGGCCTCTTCTCTTGAGCCTGTTCTTTTCAAAATAACTTCCCTCCCTCCTCGGTAAAAAAATGTTCCCTTACGTTTTTTCATCAAACAGGGTGTGGAGGTGCATGGTGTTAGCGCAGCATAATCTGACTTTTATTTCATTATTTTAACAGACTGCCAATAAAGGCTACATAAAGAACAAAGCTCGGGTAGTAGTTGGAAAGAGACCTTCAAAGAAAGCAAAGAAGAAGAAGAAGTCCAAGAAGAAGGCTAAAAGCACCTAAACAAATCATTTTTCACCTTCCATTAATTCGCGCACTCGTAATCACGTGACTAGGTCATAGACGCATGCGTTCTAGACACATAACAAGTGAGACTCGTAAAGGTGCTAATCGTAGTCTGGAAGTATGAGTTTGCATGAGCAGAAATCTAGCATTTTTCTTTCTAATGTAGCACTGCGGTAATTACTAATTTAGGCCATGTTTAATGTGTTTTATCCTGCTTTTCTAATAACTAGAAGAATTTTTCATTGCATCTAAAATAAGAATTAAAGAAAAAAGATGTTGCTACAAAAAATTGTTTATTGTACCCTGAGAATACTGGCGTTTGATATAACCATGTTGGCTTTCATGAAATAACAGCAGAATTTCGGACTGCCGGGCATTCAGGACCTTTCCCGGCTGCCGGGCATGTTATATAGACGAAGAGTTTGTGATTTTATATGATTGGGAATGATTGCGAACTAAGACACAGTGTGACAAACTACAATACTGTCTTGATAATGCTTCTGTTGGGTATTGATGTTGTAGGATTCACAGTAGATGTACTGGTCTAACCCAAAGCTCCAAAGCTCGCATTTGATCTTGTGCGTTTTAAATGTCTAATGGCCGTCTGCAGTAGTCCACAACTTACTGCTGTAAGTTACGCATAGCTCCCTTTTCCTAACCGTAGTGCATAAAAGCACGAGACGCCCTATAGGCGTTCACTGGGTTGCCTGTATCATGCACAGAGGCCTAGTATAGCGGAAAAAGGTTGCAATGTTGGCCAAAAGATAATGGAATGTTTCACAGAAAATAGTGATTTCGTTTAACTCTTCTAAGACGATCTTCTCCCTTAAGGTATTTCTCTATATAATATCAAAAGAATTTCAGGCTCTTCCCTTTTTCAGGCTATAAAATAAACAGTTTTGCGTTTTGCGTGTCACACGACTTGTGAATTTGATCTTGCGCCATGATCCAAAGGCAGCCCAGAAATAAAAAAAAGTTTTAACGGGCTACCTGTGGAAAAATATTTTTTGAGCCCGCGAGATCACAGGAAACCCAAGCTTGGTTTCTGTGGTGTCATGTTATAAGGACTTCTTTTCGCTCTGCGTGGTTATTTTTTGAATTTAGCCCGTTTTAAGGATTTTCCCCTCACCAGTAAGAAATATTATTTAAAAGTGCTATTTCTCAATAATCGGGTAAAATTTCGAGGCTTTATTATTTCATGTTTCAATGATTTTATTGAAATTTTTGATGACAGAAACCAAGCTTGGGCTACCTGTGGCGAGATTTTCTTTCACGTCGTTTGCACATGCGCAGTTTGTAGGAGATTCAAGATGGTGGCCGACAATGAATGCTGAATGAGAACACAAAATATTATTGTTTTCGCACCCAAGGTCTTTAGAATTCTCTTATAAAACAGCTTAAAACGTAACACAGAAACTTAAGGAACAGTACACCACTAAGGACTGTGGTTTATTGATTAAAAGTAGCTAAATATCTCGTTGAGAGCTGACAAACATGTCCATGTCGTACGGTGCTCAAAGACCACCATTCAATCCAGCCATGGGAAGACAGTTCACTCCTGGTATGTCTCCTTCTTACCAATCAACCTCTCAGATGCAGGCTATGGCTCAAGGTTTGTAGCAGTACACTTCTACTAAAGGTTTACTTTGTATATTTGAATGGTATCCATCTTAGTTTTAATATAGAACAACATGTATTCCCCATGTATTTCCATTTTTCTCTCGCACTGATTCAACTTTTATGCTTTATTAAAGTTAAGCCTAAAAGCCGTGATAAAGTTACACATATAATTTTTTTTAAATGATTCATATTTTTCTAGAATATTTAGGTCCCCTTCATGCAGATTTTAAACAAATACAATAATTAAAAAAAACTTTGAAAAATCTATGGTTACAGAGTGTTTACACATTATAAGATGTACATATAAGATATTTGATATGGTGAAATTTTCATCATAATTATCATTGGCAACATATAGAGGGAATTTGAGGGTTGGTAAAATCAATTTGGCCAGTCATCATGAGTGGCTAATTACTGGTAGTTATTTTAAGCCCTGCTATTTCCAGTTTCATAGTTCCATCAATTCCATGTACTGTAAAACTGAGCTTTAGTTCATTGATGTTGATGCCATTTTAATGTTGTTTCAACAGCTGCAAGATTTCGACCTCCCTTCCATCCAAATACTCCGCAAGCGATGAACCAGGTTTGTGTTCAGTGTTTTTTTATCCATCTCTAGAATAGTACTTTTATTTAGTCTACTGTTGATGAATTCAAAGTAAGCCCCAAGACTAAATTAATAATGATAATAATAATAGTCTTTATTTCATCCTAAAAAACATACGTCCTAGGTTACGATAATAAGGAAGCGTGTTTCCAGGAAGTTGTTTACTGCCTACATGCTTCCTCAATTTTTCCCAGTTTAGCCACATACCAAACATTGCTGTGTGTGACAAAATTTGCTTCCAAGAAGCAAGAAATGTTTTTTCATTAGAAAAGAAGCATATTGTGTTTCCATGCTGAGTGAAAACAATGTTGTAAACATTTGTTTCTCACAGTTTTCTGCCAGTTTACCTTGGGAAACCATTAACGAAGCATGTTTCGGGAAGTACAGTATATTTCTTCATTTACCCCAGGGCTGTAGTTTCCATGTAGCAAGCCAATTAAAACCTAACATTTGACTATGTTCTTGGGGGAGGGGAGGGGGGATATACAGGTTAAGTTATAGCTCTTCCCAGTCATGAACAGCCATTAGCATATCAGGTTTAAACATTAACCAAATAGAATTTTGGTGGAAATCAATAAAAAATGAATCAAGCTTGAGCCTGTTATTGACTACTGGACTGGCATATTATCTTAGTGCCATAAATTGTTAGCCAGAGTTAAACATATTATTATACGTTGTCTCCCATGAACCTAGGGAGGTGGTCAGTGGAGCACAAGTGGAGGTCAGATGGGCTCTTCCTCTTTCGCACAGCCAAGATTTCCTCAACAAAGATTCCTAACCCAGGTACGTATGTATTACCGGTATTAGCAACAAAATTAATGTACTACCTAAAATGTCTGTTTTCCCCCTAGTATTGTTTTCTAACCAATAACATTTTAGATCTACTAGCCACTGAAGATCGTTATCACTGAACTAAATGAATCATGTTCAACATTTAAATTTAAATTAAAAAGCTATTCCTGGTTTACATACATACATACATAGTTTATTCAAATCGCAAATAAATTATTGACTGGTTTGCTTAGAATATACTTTCTATGCATTAAAAGAGATATTTTTCTGCATGTAAACGAAGTGATCCATCTAGTTTGGTGATAATGGACAGATCTTTAGTTACTTGTAAATCTTGCATGTGATTGGTTCGAAAACAATAAACATTCTAGACATATTTCAGCAGGTTCACGGTTTTCCTAGTTTGACTTTAATTTCACTGACTTTAAGTCATATTTTTCCATGATCCTGTTGTAGGCCACAGATATTCGAGTGCCAAAAGCTCCAAAGCCTCCAGAGAAACCATTGATGCCATACATGAGATACAGTAGGAAAGTAAGTACTGGTACTGTCTATATATGTTGGTGAGAAATAAACGCTCTCACTGCTAACCACCCATGCTTTTGAAATGAGTTTTCACTGCCGACAGGGTAGAAATTGCTGCAGATCTTAAAGATGGACTGAAAAAGTCTAGCCTCAATGTATTTTGTATCAGCATGTTTAGTTTGATTTCTGTTGTTTATATAGATCTGGGACCAGGTAAAGAACCAGAACCCTGAACTGAAATTATGGGAAATAGGAAAAATAATTGGACAGATGTGGAGAGATCTTGATGATGACGAAAAACAGGTGCTGATTTTGTTTTGATTGGGGCAATACTTATAATCCCTGGTACCTTTGTGTCTCATTTATATGAAGGGTCTACTGTAAATAGTAAGGTAAAGATAAAGAAGCATGATTCATGAATTAAGAAGCTGAGTTAATTGGTGGTTCTGTTTCCAGTTCATCACTTTGGCGCATGGTATAATGGTGTTGGATTGTGTTGCGTTCACAAAAAAGTTCAGATATTGTTCTCGGACTCCCATACGAAATTAATGTACTGACTTTTGAACAAATATTTACTTGGTCTGTTTCTCTAAATAACAGTAAGAAAAGGTGCAATCAAGTTAGCAAAATGATATTTTGCTTTTATTTAGGGAGCTACATGTACAGTAACTAAATAAATCAAGTAAATAATTTGTTTAAAAGTCAGTACATTTGTACTAAAATCTGAGAACAATGTCCAAACCTTTTGGTGATTGTGATTGTAACACAATCCAATACAGTTTTATAGCATGTGATGGCTAGCACTGAAGTGGTGAATTCTCTTATGAAGAAGTAACAATAATCAAAGGGCACATTACCACTGTGTTCATTACTATGCACTGATCAAGACAACAGTTGCGAGGAGGAAATCAGACAATACACCAACATCAAATGAATTGGTATCTTAACATGGTACTCAGATTGACGGCAGTTTATTGCTCCATTTCCATGTTGCAATAATTGTTGTCTCGATCAGCATGTAGCAACGAAAACAATGGTAAAGATACCTGAGATAGTAGTAGCAGGGTTCCCAGGGGTCAGGGAAAAGTAAGGGAAAAGTCAGGGAATTTTTATTTTCAAAATTGCTGGGAACCCTGAGTAGTGTTTACTAGAATGTTTATTCTGACGGCTGAGTACTTTCATGTAGATTAATTGTTTTGTACTGATAGTCTTGTCTTTGTATTACCAGGAATATGTGGATGAATATGAGATTGAAAAGGTAAACGTGTATAATATATAGTAAGGTGTAACTTTTGCTTTTGTTGAGTACCTTTACAAGGTATTTATAGAATGGTGTGAATAGTCTTTGTTTTACGTATGTAGCATTATGTGTAATAGCCAGTGGCTAACAAACCTGTGACCCTCAAGCCATGATTGAATCAAAATTTAGAACTAGCTGATTTTTGATGAGGGAGGAAATCTGTAGAACCCAAAGAAAAACCCTCCTAATATAGGAGAGAACAACACTTCAAACAAACTCAATTTACACATACTAGCTTGAATGCAGGCCTCTTCCCACAAGCCTTACCTTGGTGAGAGGACATTGCTCACATGACTGGGAAATCTGGGAATTGAACCAAGGTTGCATTGGTGAGAGGCAAGTGCTCTCACTGCTATGCTGCATATATATAGTACATGTATATCTGTGCTTCCCAAAAGGTCGTGGTCTGATTCGTACTTTACATTGTTTAATGCAGCAAGATTATAATGAGTCAATGAAATCCTATCACAACTCTCCATCCTATCAAGAATGGATAGCAGCCAAAGGAAGAGGTTAGAGCTCTTTTCATTGTTTTAAATCATTTATTTTACAGTAAGGACACTCTAACCATGAACACTTTGTGCTTTTTTACTACTTTTTTTTAACATGCATCCCTTGAGTGAATCATTTAGAAATAAGTTGTCTTTTGATCGCATAGCATATTTGAGTTCAATCCTACTTTTTTAGAGGGTTTTGAAGCAGTAAAAAGCTCAGAAAAGAAAAATCTGAATAAAGTCAAGTGTTCATGGTTCAAGTGTCTTCACTGTAATCTTATATACCCAGTAGGCTTTAAAGTTAGAAGCTTGTGGGGCCATGTATCCTCCCTACACAATCCTTATATTCTATACACACAACTCTTACAGTAACTCACACAATCTGATTTTTTCTATGAAGGGAGGAAAACAGGGGAACCTGCGGAAAAACCCTCCTAATATAGGAGAGAACAACACTTCAAACAAACTTAATTTACACGTACTAGCTTGGTAGGGACTTGAATGCGGGCCTCTTCCCTCTTCCCTCTTGCCATAGCATTGGTGAGAGGACATTGCTATAGCAGCATAGACCACCCATGCAACCCATACATTGGATTTATGCATTGGATCTTAAAATTGTACAAAATGTACATGTAAGAATATCACAGAGTTACAGTATTTCTTATCATACTTTTTTTTCCTGCTTCTTCAGCCCAAGCCGCTATCCAAGCACAGCAGTCTATGGAGAGAGCCATGATGAACTCTATGACATTTGGGGTGAGTATGAGATGTCTTGATTGGTATGATTTTGTAGATGTCTGTGCTAGCCTGCATAGTGGCGCTTTGTAGAGGGAGGAAGAAGGGGAGGGACTATTCTTCCCTCCTCCCCAGTCCTCCTCCCCAAAGCTGGAAAAACAGCAACTGATGTATTGAGATTGATATTAAAGTAAATGGAAATGGGGAATAGAGTCTACTAGCATGAGCTTTCTCCAAAATTCAACTCTTGATGGTGCTCATCTTTAGGATAGAACAGTCAACTCTCATAACAGTGGACACCCTTGGACCTTCACTAGATGCCTGTAATAGGGAGCATCCACAATAGCAAGAATATTATTTACAGTCTGTATTTCTGTTGAGGATTTTTCTCCTGTCCATAATAGCAGGGTGTCTATAATATCGGGGTGTCCGCAAGGGGAGAGTTGACTGCAAATAGAATCTCTGTTGTAGTAAATTTGGAGAGCCTTTCATGGATTGTATTCACATGACGTTTGACAAGAACTTTATCATTGATATAGTTTCTTTTGCTAGGTACACCAATATGGCTACCATTTCTATTGTCAGTTACATGTAACTCTCTAGGGACTGAGTGAAAACAGTCTATGCTTAGGGATTACCTGTGGCTCGGGAGACGTGGAAGTGACCTCCCAAAAGAAAGTTCTTAACTTTAAAAATATCTTTCCTCATTTCTTTAGAAAATAGATGACCCAAGGTTTAGTATCCAGCCTGTTGATGAGGAAGATGGTTAGTATAATAAAAGTGTATTCCAGTATTGCTCTCAGTATTCTCTGTTAATTTGATTATCATGGCAAGTGAATTAGAAGGAAACTTAAAACACTAAAAGAGTAAAAGAGTTTGCTACAGTACTGAAGTTTCAGAAATTTAGCCTGAGTAGCAGTGGTTTGGGGGCTCCCCCCTCCCCAAAGCTCCCAAAGTTCTACTTTGCAGGCTACATAGAGACATACTGTAAGTCATTTAGCCTGAGTAACGTGCTTTGGGGGCTCCCCCTCCCCAAAGCTCCCAAAGTTCTGCTACACAGGCTACATAGAGACATACTGTAAGTCACCCACTAGTCATTATTACAATCCAATACATATCATCATTTAAAGAGGGAGATATATTAATCAGTTATCTACAATACATATTTTGCAAACTATTTTCTTAGATGATGAAGAGACATTCTCCATCAAGCATGTTGCTTCTGCCAGGTTTCAACGAAATCACAAGTTAATGGCGGACGTTTTCAGTGAGGCAGTTGTTCCAGATGTCAGAACAGGCAAGATATCCCAGCTGTTTTAGAGCAGTTTTCGTATGACTGTGAAAATCTTGGTGCATTTTGTATGGGTTGTTGCGACCTTGCTGTTTTCTAGGATTTGGATTGGCAGACTTTTCTTCTTGTGCAATGTGATTGGTCTGACAGTGCCATGACCTTGGCGTGACCATGTCTGTATCATGTTCCGGGCATTTTATTGGATGGAGAGTAAAGTGACCTTGGCGTGACCATTTCTGTGCCGGCTCTGTGTTCATGCAGTGTTGTTTCATTGGAAGGAGAACAAATTATTGCTCATTGCCTTGTCGTGTTTTCACTGTCATACGAAAACTGCTCTATTATGAAAAATTTTAACCATAAAAATTGTCAAAATATGAAGTTTTGTTTCAATAATACCCATTATGAGAGTCATAGCTAAGCTATTGGTGGTAGTTTAAGCGGGAGAGTTTTGCTCATCATTTAACGGAGCATTCTCCAACCCCCAACACTTATTGAAAACCCTGCTCTCTCCTTTAAATTTAAATCTGGCATTGGATCGATTTTTCAGTGGTAACAAAGACTCGTCTTGGTGTGCTTAAACGTCAGGTACAGTCTCTCATCAGTCACCAGGTAAGTCAGACAGTCAGTCATGAGATGTCTCCAATATTACATCATGATAAGCTATAATACAATCGTACATTATCCAAGAAATATTAAATCACTATGACACCACATTTTGAACGTTTTTTCAATTTTATTATTGTTGCAGTGTTGCATGTAAAATTACATACATATTTTAATTTAAAAAATATATACATATTTGTATATGTTTTTTATTTTCATTATGGCTGCAGACTGTGTTGCATGTGGCATTAGATGCATTTGTGTAGCTATTTGTGCATGTATTTTTTTCTAATTACCACATTACCACGTATGTAAAACACATATTACTGCAAGAGTAATACAAGGGTTGGGGACCCCTCTAGCATGACTCCACTGTTTTGTGAGTACACTAGAGTATGTTATAAAAAAGGTTCAGCTTAGTTGTGCATGTATTCCTTCTACACATCACTTCATGCAGTGTAAATCATTTTAATACACGCCTAGCTGTTTTGTGAGTACACTAGAGTAT
>NW_022261415.1:26291-36495 GCF_009602425.1 Actinia tenebrosa
ATGTTATAAAAAAGGTTCAGCTTAGTTGCGCATGTATTCCTTCTACACATCACTTCATGCAGTGTAAATCATTTTAATACACGCCTAGCTGCACTTATTCGTTTTCCACATTGTGTAATATTAACTCCTTAACTCGTAAATACTCGCTGGTCCAACAGTGTTGGGTGTATTCAAATGAATTTCTTTTATTTGAAAAAGGTTAAGTGTAATTTATAAATTTTCGATTTCCGGTGTTTCTCTGGCGTTCTTGAACATGTTTAAGGATCTTTGCTTCCAAAGCATGTTATAAAAAAATTATAAAAGCCTCAACATCGGATAAAAATCTCATTTTACACTATTTTAATTTTGCCATGCATATCTCCGTGCTCATTTATTATCCAAGAAAAAACTGGAATCTGAGCTTCAGCAGATCGAGGAAAAATTCGAGAGCAAAAAGCGAAAGTTTATCGACGACAGCGAAAAGTTCAACAATGCTTTGAAAAAGGTGAGCAATCAGTATCATTAGCACCAAGAAACACTTGACCATCTTCATTGCACAGATCAAGGCACTCGAGACTGCTTATCCAATGAAAATGTTTTGACTTTGAGCAGTTTTCATGACTGTGAAAAAGTCGGTGCCGTATTTGTACCTTACCGCGATTGCGATGTTTTCTAGAATTTTGATTCGTTCATTTTTTTTTCTCGCGCAATGTGATTGGTCTGGCAGTGCTGTGACCTTGGCATTTGATTGGATGAAGAGTAAATTCTCGTGTAATGTGATTGGTCTGGCAATGCCTTATGTCGTGTCACGACCGTGTTCATGTGTTGAGCTTTTCATAGTCATTCGAAAAATGCTCTATGCCCTGCCATGCCGTGCCCTTACAGTGCATTACTACGTCCAAGCATTTTGGTTGGATAAGCATTGATATAGCACGCTGTAATTGGTTTCGAAGATGTTTTCAAGCCAGTCGAAGCAGGGCTGTTCAACGTGCCAATCTACATCATGTTTAACTATCTTTGTTCTTTTATTATTCAGCTGTGTGATCCACCCGAAGAGAAAGGTGATAGAGATCAACTGCCCGATGAAGCCTCACCACCTTCCTCTGAAAAAGAAGAAACGAAGCAAGACAAGGAAGCTTCTCCTTCCAACACTGAAACATCTACTACCTCAAGCTAAAACACCTGCACAAGGAACAAACATTTATAGAGGTATTATCAGCCAGTGGAGGTCAAACCAACAAGATATTGAAGATCTGTTTACAGATGACCATGATAAGAAAGCTATTCCCACTTGTCTAAGATCCCGTCTTCCCACTTGTGCATAGATGACGACTACTTCGCCAGCTAGATAGGTACTGTAGGGCAGCGCTCATCAGCCATTCCTTTATCGAGAATAGCTGATAACTGTAACTTTCTAAAGAAAATATATCTCAAAATTCTCATCCGTCTTTTTTATTTGTACATTCTTTTTCTCAAATTAAAGAGATTATTAAATCTTGGATCACTTGCCAGGGCAACGTTTATAAATAGATGTTGGGTAGTGGATCACTAATCTTATGGTAAACTCTGGGTACAAGGTATTGGGTAAGGGATCACTACCCAAAATTTACCATGTGATTATAATCTCATGGTAAGTTTTGGGTACAAAGCATTGGGTAAGGGAGTAAGGTCTGGGTACAAAATATTGGGTAGAGGATTACTAATCTCATGGTAAAGTCTGGGTACAAGGTATTGGGTAGGGGAACACTAACTTAATGGTAAATCTTAAGTAGAAGTAGAAGGTTTTGGGTACAGGGCCACCGATGTCATCCTAAGGTCTGGGTACTCATTATTGGGCTGGGGAACACTGATGATAAAGTCTGGGAACACTGATTTCTTAGTAAATTTTGGGTAGAAGGTAGTGTGTACGGGGTCACTGATCTCATGGCAAAGTCAACGATTGTGTAGGGGATCATTGATCTCTTAGTAAAGTCTGGATACCAGGTATCTTATCCGACTTTTAAAGCACAAAGCAAAAAGATATTGAAGTTGCATATTTCTTTATTATTTCAATTCTATTGTAGTGTAAGTAGTAATGGCTATATTATCAAATGCTTTAGTTGATCCAAACTTATATTTGTAATAATAATTAACTCGTGATGAATGAATATTTCTAGACAATTCGTTCTTGGGCTGGGCCCATGCTTTGCTTATTTATAATATTTTCAGATCCGAATTCGTTCTTTTCCATTTTCGACCTAAAGTTTTCGCACGTTTTTCTGTTATGAGATACTAATTGTGGTGCACTCAGGCAAAATTGTCTGTAGTTGATATGTTATGAACTATGTTACAATTATCCAATCCACTCGAATGTTGTTTTTTTTTGTATTTCAGGCCATATGCCATTCCCTTTATTGTTATTCCTTTGTTTAAGTAGATAACTTTATATGGATTGAACCCAAATTAGGAAACAGTACAACCAAGTAACCTGATTCTATTGCATATAATGAAATTGAAATCGTTTTTCTCTTTCTGCATTCCGATTACTTATGCTCGCAGGAATCATTGGGCAAGATAAGAAAAGGGAGGGTACACCCCCCCTCTTCTTACTTTACCTGGAGTGATATTCCTCAGACCGTGAAATAGTTGACTAATAGGAGTTAGAAGATTTCATTTCCATTGTTTTGTGTGTGTCTATTTGACTATTATACACTAACTACTATAATAATATGACCATCAAAAATTCTCGATTTCTGTTTGATTTGAAATTACTGTGCCAAACAAAAAAAACAAAAAAAACAAAACAAAACAAACAAACAAAAAAACAAAAAAACAAAAAAAAAACAAACAAAAAACAAACAAACAGGAAAACAAAAATTTTTGATTAAAATTTATTGATAGTCGTATTATTGAGAGAAAAACAAACGGGTTCTCGTGCAGTTTGAAAAAATATCACTAGTACCGTTTAAAAAACTGCACTATTTTTCTTTCTTTTTTTTCCAAAGTGACTCGAACCCTTAGTTTGCTACACGAAGCAGTTTCACGTTCTGAGAAAAATCACTCTCAGCTTTCAATATCGGGCTCTCTATGTTATCTTTCTCAAAGGGGAGGTAAGTTCATCTAGTTGTCCTACTCCACCCCACCCTTCTATCGTAACACCAGCTTATTCTTTCTTTAAAATCCAAGTAGTTACGTACTCATTTGGTCAAAACGCGTGCAAATAGTTCTCTAATCTTAAAAAAAGATCTTCCTAAAAATCGTTAATTATTCATAACATATAGTGTAATCAAAACAAAAATTATTAGTATTAAATTACTATTTTCTGGATGAGTAAAACCGCTCTATAACTGAAACTAAACTATATACCCGTTTAACGTGGTTTTACGTTAAGATGGACGCTAAATATTGAATAATTTAATGTTTTTGATATTCAATAATCCAAAGATATATGCACACGTATGTTAAAATCCACATGTGATTTTAAGACTTCAACCAAGTACGTCAAAGCCGCCATTCTGATGAACTTGAACAAAAGCTTCATTCTTGGTTTCTTTTGTTATTTCAAACAAAATGGCGAGTAGGTCCTTAAATTCTGATGAAAATGATGCACATCACCTATAAAGGTTTTTCATCATCACGTGACAATACAATCGTTTCACATGACGAAGAATTCAATTCACGAGATCAAATGCATTCTATTATTCTATTATCTGCCATCTGACCACAGTACGTGTTGGTGCAAAACCTCTATTTTTTTAGGTTAAGAGCTGCAAATAGACTGAATGACCCATGCCGCCCGTGTCTAAAGCGCATTCCCGGTCGGAGGACAGTTTCTATCCAAGGCAATAGTAATTTTTCCGGTGACTGAGAATGGTACAGTAGTTTTAAATACTAAGTTTCTTCTTTTGTACTTTTTCCTCTGCTTTTTTGCCAATATAAAGATGATTTGTCCCATTTACGTGACGTCATAGACGCCATCTTGGATTAGTTTATCCAACATGGCGGCCATGTCTTTTCCCTTTCTATCTTCTTGTAAGTGCTTTGAACGCGAGAACTCTGGTCATTCAATTTAATTATTTCCGAGTTCAAGCTAGGAACAACCTAATTTTGTATTTGTAGCTCTTACATAACTATTAACTAATTCAGTAGAGAACATGTTCCTGATAGTTTAGTCGCCGAGGCTTTCTTGCAATCTACGTCGCTGGTCAAAAAGACCAGTTGAAGGAGTTGTCATAGTGGAGCGCAGTACTTAACGCACAAACTCCCCTTACATATCCTTCTAAATATTTTAGCTGAAAGAAACGTCGATTTCTACTCCACAATTCCTGAAACTGTCCAAATACAACATTTTCGCGCGTATGACTGTTTCAGACGCCGGCACTCATTCGAGAACGAGAGCAGCTAATTGAAACAGGGGCTGATGTAGTTTTTTGGAATTTTTATGTTTTTAGTTTGCAGTTCTGTAGAAAAAGTATTTGTTTGATCGACGACAGCCGCAACAAGTTTGCGCATCTGATAGATGATGTACATGTCTTTTCTTAAATTAGAATAGCAATCAACATTCTTGCTATACATCGCTAGAATTATTATTCTGAGGGAACAACGAGTTTCCTTGGCTGCTATGTCGGCTCTGTCGAGGGTGTTTGGGCAGTAGAAAATAGTTAAGCACAGAGCTTCGACGTCGACCAGTAGGTGCTGGCGAATCCCCTGAATGTTCGTGCTGAGTCGTCATTGGTTCGCTCATGGAGCGCGTCACAATCTTTCTGAAAGCTCTTCTAAAGTCCTTGTTAAAGTATGCATAGATGAATGGATTACAGGCGCTGTTGAGGTTTGGTAGGATTGAAAAGAACACTGAGATTACTATGTAGTTCCAAGGGTAGGGTAGGCTGATGAGGAACATTGGGTTGTATTGAAGAATCGTGAATAGGAAGAAGAATGGACACCAGCAAATAGTGAAGGTACCTATGACGACTGCTAAAGTTTTTGTAGCTTTAAAATCTTTCATGATGCTGTTGTGCTTCCGCTTTTCTTCCTTGCATTTGATGACAGTCAATTCCTTCATTTTGTTGAACTGCTTTAAAGCCTCGACGAACACTTTGACGTAATTAATGACCAGAATGGCAAGTGGCAGAATAAACGCGACAATGTTTGCCACTGTGTAAAATACTTGGTTAATGTTCAAGCAGGCGTTTCGGTCGAGTAAGACTCCCAGTGCACCGGGCCATCGAATCAAGGATAGCGACGCAAGCACAGCAGAGTAGATCCATACCGCACCCACTGCAATAAACACTCTTGTTTGAGTCAAATACACATGATATTGGAAGGGCTTGGTTATCTTGAGGTAGCGGTCAACGCTTATCAACGCCAGGTTTGCGATAGATGCTGCAGCACAGAACATATCAGCCCATATCCATGTGTAGCATTGATGGAGTTCAAAAACTGTGCCAGACGTTTGGGCGATACGAAACGGCAGGCCTACTAGGCCATACAATAGATCTGCAACAGCCAAACTCGCCACAAACCAGTTGGTCGAACTTCGTAGTCTTCTATCTAAATATATGGCTAGACAAACAAGTGTGTTTCCTCCAACAGTCATTACAAGGAGGATTACATAGTAGATCAAGAAAAAATAGACCCGTATGCTCTCTAGCATTAGATTCCCATCTTTTGGTGTAGTTGTGTTAGTAGTATTACTCATGTTCAATGTACTAGCCATCTTTCTTGGGTTTCACACTTTAAACGCTAAGTTTTAGCTAGTTATTCAAGTTTCAAAGAACTTGATTCGGTTTTGAACTTTAGCTTCTGTGTTCCAATTTCACACAACAACGTAAAGTTTCGATGGCAAATTTCTTTTTAGGGCTTTACGTAAGATGTTTTACCGTTAGTTCTTTCTTTATATTGGGTTTTAATTGCCCGTAGCTTCACTCTGCCTTTCTTCAAACAGAAATATCGGATGAGACGTGTTTGCACTTGAGCTTCTCACCTTGACTACCTCAGTACCTCGTTAATTTACCATATATGTGTGCGGCTTCACCACTTTTACACTTGTATCTATCTCAAAGCTGTCATACTTTTTCTCGTTCAACCTTCCATCTTCTGTGTTCTGTCTTCGTTTCTGTTATATCTCAAGCGTCTCGGCTAATTTTTAAATGAAGTAACCCGAGTTTATCTTCTAGTATTTGAATCCAACTTGTTTATAAATTTCCTTCAAAAACATTTTGTGGCGTGCTTCACGACAAAGTGTACATTCCGTGGTGGCATTAACGTTAATGACACAACACACAGACGGTGCAAATCCCCTAAAACAAAATTAAAATAGAAAAGAAGAAAAATGATTTAATTAACTTAGTTTCTAATACATTCTAAAGCAAAACTAAATTTGTGTGTGTCTGTACGAACTATTACGGATGCTTTGATCAGTACTCGACACTTCCTACACATTGGGTTTGATAGCGTGTACCGTTTCTATAGTAACACATATTTCTCTGATATTGAATTTTCCTAAGTAAACTGATTTTGGGCAGTACCTTCTTTTTAGAGGCAGACTTCATTAACCGCTAATCCGTCTAGCAAATCTAGGACTTTCTCCGAAAAGATCCGTGCAGGGTATTTTTAAACTACAAAGCTCGTGCGCTGTTTACCTATTTTCCATTTGCGGGGTTTGATGTCTAGCGCTAGAGTATCGTATGATGTTTTGAATCGTTTTAGCGGCTTAGATCCTGGATTTGTTCTATTACTTGTGCTGTTCAGTCTGTTTACTAAGCAACTCAGTTGAAACTGAGTTGCTTAGAAAAAACTAGAGAAAGGGCAGTTAGCAGGTAGGCGAGAACTCAGTCCTCTTGACCATGACTATAAATCCATCATCAATACAATATAACGCGGCCAATCTTAGCCATTCATAACCTTTTGGATTTCGGTCGAAAGCCTTAACATTTTGTCACCTTTGATATCAATAATATTGGTAATTTTGATGACAATACTTAGATAAACGATGACAATTCCATAGCTAGTTGGAACGGCATTTATTTTTGTAGTGATTAGTGACCAAAAGATCTTTATAAATGTTTGAAATATGCAGTGTATTGCGCTCTGATCACTTCAAATGGAAATTGCTATGATCGGTCCTAGAGTCCTATTTCAATCCTAATTGCCATAGTGATGAGGACTTAAAATAAACTTTGTATTCATTATTTCTTAACTGTTTTCTTTAGCGAAATTTCGCTACTTATCGTCGTATGGTTTGAGAGCAATATTTCTTACTGATATTAGTAGTCTATTGTGATTTTTATATTAAAAAAATACTGAATGGTGATGATATTGAATTAAAATTTCCACTCGAAAATCATTAATTTTTTTTCTTTTGTGTTTGAAACTTTAGCAATTTTTCATTTCTTTGGTGACGTTTTTGATTGTCAGTAGTTTTGTTTTCGAGTATTCCTTTGAAATTTTTAAAAAAATTGTTGCTTCATGCTTGTGGTTGGTTATGTGTGTTTGAATGTTTTTTGTTTTTAGTAATTTATTGTTTGAGATTGATTTTTGTATCTTTGTTTTGTTTTGCAAATTACTTCGTTCTTTGTTTGAGTTTTTTTTGGATTTGCTACACTATTTAAATAATCTTTTATTTCTAAGTATCGCTCATAGCATCTCCGTTTTCTGTTCTTTCTTATCTTTTTTGTCGAACTATTGTTTCCGTTTTCTTAAAATTTTAATCACTACACGTTCTTCAGTAATTCTGTTCCGCAAGGGTTTTAATATATCGATTAATTCGTATTTTCTTTGGCACCTTTTCATTTGTTTTCTGTTTTTCTTCCGACATCATTTTTGAATTTTTTTTCCTGTCTCGCAAATATATACCTACTACGTTTACAAACAACAAGCTAGATGATGTTTTCCAAGCCCGTTTCTCAAAAAAAAACGTACCTAACGAAAAAAACAGAAAAGAGAAGAATAAGAATAATAGAAAGAAGAAGAACGAAGACAACACAAATAAAAAACTAAGAGAGGAAAAGAAAGGAAAGGAAAGGAAAGGAAGAGAGAGAGAAAAAAAAGCAACACCTAACTTAGATATCGATGACGTAGTTTCAATAATGATTTACCTCATATCTTCAAACGCTTTCAACCTTTAGCAGCAGGACGACAAACTATTTTCCCAAAAAATCTAATTATTTTAAGTATAATTTGAAAAACTTTCTAAATCTATTTATTTGTTGAAAATATCTTTCATTTATAGTATCGGAAATTCTAAACGAATGACATTAAAGTGGATTCAATGGTTTAAATAAAATGCGCGTGTTGAAACGTTTGGGATTGCGCGGTTGATTATCCTAATACAACAGGCCACCTACATAGAACTGATTTCCTCTATTACTTAGAATAATATGCTCCGAAATTTAATAGTGAAAACTGGTGATTTTCGGCCTCTTTCTTGGTATCCAATCTGGGCTTAAAACAGCATTAGCTATAGTGTAATCATATGGAACCCCACTAAGTATACCCTAATGGACGTACACTCGTTTATAATAATCGAAAATGATATTTAAAGAAAATGTATACCATTGTATAAGCTGGCAAATCATTAGATACAAGAGTTACATATATTATTTATATCTACCTTCTGTGAATTATTCCTTACCAACACAGCAGTAGAGGTCTAACTCTGTCCGGTTTCCAACTACTTATTCCTATACGTGCTCTCAGTGCACCTTTTCAACAAAACGAACATGACAAAATGACTGATGGTTCTTACTTCTTGATAGCACTTTTAGAGGCCCTCTCTCATATTTGATTCTATGAGATGACAACATTTAAGGAGTCAATAAATTAGATCAATGTTAGTCATTCTGTCATTGTCTCGGTTAGTTTTATAGAACGTTCTACAAAATTCAATGTCTATAGAAGAGGCTTTACGTCTTACTTCCAGCTAACTAAAATATATAACTCTTATAGTTCTAACTGTAGTAAACAATTGTTTTTTTGTAATTTGTAATGATAATAGTATATAGACTTAATTGATTTATACAGAAAAACGTGATGTTTACACTTAGTTCATTAAAGTTAGTCACCTGAAAAGCTACAAAGCTGAGACTGACAAGGATTATGGATACATACATTTTACATGTTTTAACCGCTTGATAACTGTGGATAGACTCGAAATCTTCTACCAGTTACAAGTTAACCTCCTCTGAGTATCCTCAACTGCTGCAGTTTGTGTCAAAAGCTTTACTTGTTAGATATAAAACATTTCCCCATGATTCTCAGCGATCACAGCTTCCTAGGCTTTTGGTGACTGACTTTATTGAAACAAGTATATTCTATGCGAGATAAATAGAAAATCGACTATAACAAACAAAAAGCAAACTAAATTTTCACAGATCACTCCTTCATTGACGTCACTTAATTAACATGTTTTACACTCGTTTTGGATTGAGTTTTGTGCTCTAGAAAAGAACTTTCTAGACAAAGCTAGTGTCTAAGTCTCTAGTCTAAAGTGCTTCATTTTCATATGATTTATTTTATGTGGATCTTGAATTAGTTTTCTGTTATTAGTGAAGAGTTTTTGCTAGTCTAGTCATGTCGTAACCGGCTGTCTACCTCATACAGATCTTTTTTTCTTTCACCATTTATCAAATGAACTTGACGGAACACGCTTTTATCCGAAGGTCGTTTTGAAATTTCTTTTGTAATCGGCGGTTCTAAAGTTGAGCATAACATTTTTCCAAAACATCACGTATACTTATGTGGTGGGTGGATGTATACGATACAGGTTCTGGGGATTCGTTCGTCAGAGAGGATTTGGAGGGTTATACTTTTGGGAGAGGTGGGTACATAGGGCTATATATTTTGAAATGGGGTGTGGATGGCGTTGGGATGGGGTAAGGCTCCCAAAAAATGGAACGAGGACAAGAAGAAGTACAGAGGCTTTGAACCATCACGTGATGGTAGCCATGACAAAAGGTTCTTCTCACACAAGGTGTTTCGCTTCGAGTCGTCATTTCTAACTTGGGATCATTAAAAACTTTTAATCTCATCTCAGATTTCTTTTTTTGTTCGTTCTTTTCCCTTTTCCTTTTTTCTTCCTTGTTGTTTCCATTTTAAGGGCGTTGAGATTTTTGTTTTTTTTTGAATGCACTAGAAATAAATTATTATTATTATTTTCTTACAACCATCACGTGATGGCAGCCATGACAGGAGGCAGGAACAATTGAATCTCGTCTAATCTGGTTAACATGAGAAAGAATTCAGTTTC
>NW_022261415.1:36820-48463 GCF_009602425.1 Actinia tenebrosa
AAAAAAACAAAAACAAAAACAAATTAAACGTTTTTAATGATCCCAAATAAGAAATGACAACGACACGAAGCAAAACACCTTTTGGGGGAGAAGAACGTTATTAATAAAACTACCATCCCCTGCGGGGCATTAAATGAACCTAGACACTGATATCCTCAGCATCTGTAAATATTATTTCCTTCAACTTGAACAAAGAATAGTCATTTTATAGTACCTTAAACCCTCCAGGCTTTTCCTGGCTCATACTGTTTTCATTTGCTTTCGCACTGTACAAGTCTGACAGTCTTCATATAATCGATTTTTCTCCGAATCTTTTTAATAAAGTTTGGCAATTAAAGGTCATTGATCGACTCGATGAAACCTATTTATTGCTCCTCAAATGGAATTAATTAAATTAAGTCCTTTTTTTTTTTTTCTTGTTTCTTGGACTTTGTTTTAATAAATTTTAACCAGCATGAGTAAATATATACTTGTTCATGGTATTCATCTAAGTTAAGTTAGTCAGAAGTCAGAAACTCTGTTCAAACTGAAAAGCTAATGTTTCTTTATTACGTTCATGTTCGGAATTTAATCTATTGATCCATTGACTTTGATCTATTAAATTTTGATCAACGTCTTGTCACTTGATCATGACATACCCTTGAGCTGTCCGTTCTTAATATCTACAGTGGAGATAGAAATTGAAGTTGGAAACTCCATTCAAGCTCAAAAACTAACAATTCTTTATTAAATTCATGTTCCGGAAACAGGAAAACTATAGGATTATAGTGCGGCGAGATATACTTTAGATTTTGATTGTACAACGTAACGATCATATCGGAACACTACCAATACGACTTTCTTTTACTCTACTTCATATCCTGATAATAATGTTATGAAATGACTAGATTCTCAAAAAGATATTGAAATATTGAAGTCCTTTGTGCTCAAGACTCGGCACACCCCATTACAAATGTCTGTGTGCGTTAGGGAGTGGTGGTTGGAGCAAGGGGGAGGGGGTGGGGGTAATTGAATGGCGGATCCGGGGGGATGAGGAACCCTCTTTTTTATGGACGCCCCTCTTGATAAAATCTAGATCTACCTTCTTACTCTTTTACTTTGAAGAAAAGTTTCGCTTCTCACTGAATGTAGAAAACTAATTAGTCGCGTTGTTGATCAAAGACATCGCACCAACTACCAAACTTAAATAGATTTATTAGCTCCTAGTTTCGTGTAAAGAGGCAATGAACCTCTCCTTGAGATATCGATAATACATGACGTCACAATATGGCGTCACGTACATTTATCTTATCTCTATGGTAACCTTGCTACTAAGAGTACCTTGGGCACGCGTCAAAAATCTTTCTATGACAATAAAATAAGATGTTTTAATAGATTTTAAAGTATATTTTCAGCTCAAGAGATTCTATGATCAAGACCAATGCAATATATTTCGCTCCGTGGGGTCGTGGGTTAAGCGCCGGGCGAAATATTCTAAATGAAGGCTTTATCGGGACAATGTGAGCCAGATTACCGGATCATTAAATTCCTAGATTGATATAGATTTCGAGTAGAACTCTGATCAAAGATTTCACCGCCATTTTATCCCAGTTATCGAGTTATCCGAGATAGTAGTGAGAAAGTGCCGACTATTTACCAGGAAATTTTGCGAACAGCGCGAAACGGACTCCAACATTCTTTATTTCAAACCCATTGAATGAAATGAAATTCCGTTTCTAAAGTGATACTACTCGACAAGAGCGCTTTATCGACAAATACTACAGTGATTTTACTTCGTGAAAGAATCAGTCAACTTAATACATAGTAGATGAGACAAATTCGACTGTTTCTTTTAGTCAATGAATAATACACGGGGGAAGTAAAATCGCTCCAGTGATAATAGATAGTGAAAAACTAGTTTGGCAAAACTCACTCGGGGTGTCGAATCGCGGAACGAATGAATCATAATGTACTTTAGTCTTAGTCTTTCGTCGATCTGGGCAAAAGAAAATTTTATGGAATATAAATATACTTCGAACTCAAGTCCAACACTGACCTTAAAACTAGAAAAACCGGCGAACTATACTTAGAAACAATCGCGAGGACACTAATGCGTCTCAAATGCCTGATGTTGGATTCAGTTGGTCTGCAAGTACACCTCTGCAAGCGCTATATAGTTTCTCCTACTTAAGGCGAAACGTAATGATATTGAAAAGAATTAAAAGGCAAAAAAGGAGTTCAACAAACATTACCTATATACTTGCAAACAAAAAAAGATGAGATAAGATTCTTACACCTTATAACCGGAATTAGGAATTTCCAGCTGAAAATATTTTTGTTCTATTTTTTCATTACTATATTTCTTGAAAGCCAATTCTTTAAAACTTGAAGTAATTCAATTTTTTTAGAAAATTTAGGGACGGAGTTATGCCGATGTTATTAATTTATGTTTATCTATATTGTTTTATTGGATGGAAGCATGGCAAATGCACGTTAGATATTTAAGTATTTTCTCGAGCACAGTAAGCAAGCTGATAGAATTCTTCCGCCTTCGCACTAATATTTTTCTTACTTTTTGAACTCCAAAACAAACTTGGTTAACTCAATTTTGAAAAAAAATAATAGTAATATTTTGAGCGATTTTTAAATTAGCAGACAACTTCCAAATGTATTTTCTCAATTTTGAAGATTATTAATTGCCTTCAAAGTTATCTCGATAAATATCAACGATAAATTCTAAAAACTTGAGCATGAGCGCTCAATTACTCAAAAAAACGTTCACTACGGCGTCTAGATATTTTGACGCGAGCTCAGTACTGTAAAAGCCTTCTAGCACGAACCAAACACGAATATGCATTATCTACCATTAACATGTCGGAAAACCCTTTTCCAGGTGTCATGTTTTCAAATGTTAATATATTGCAATCTCTTAAAGTCCTTGTTTATATATTTTTTTAAACGGAAAAATTCCAAATGTTGACATTCTTGAATCGATTAGTAATATTTCTTTAAATTTCTGATCGATATGTTTTGATAGGTCATTTTATAAGTTCATATTTTCGTCATGGCGGGCGTGCAAAGTACGGTCACGGCCTGTCATGATCCATATACCAAAGAAAGGCGAAGCCAGTCTAAGAGTAACGAAAGACAGATTTGAAAAAAAGGTTGTCTATGAATGCTGAATATTGCAGCTAGAGTTTTCGTGTGCGACCATTATGACGAGATACCCAAAACCACGCCCACACCAACACCCTGGCTTGTAACCAACACGAACATAACTTTCGCGATTTGTAGAAATCACAGGAAACGTTTGTTTACTCTTGTTTAAATTTCACTGACCTTGGTCAATGCTCTATTTCTCATACAGTATTTAATAAGATAATCATTCAATAGTTTATTTACGTTAAGACTATAATAATTTACGAATAAAAGGGGTACTGACAGCCTGAAATAACCATAGGGGCTAGAGCAGTAGGTTGCAGTTTACAGTAGATTACTCTTACGATAATGAGATATAACTAGCTAAAAACTAGTGTGAGCTGCGTCGGTGTTTCTAATGAAACAGTAATGATGAAAAGGTAAATTATACACCGTGAAAAGATGAAAAAACTTACTGACGTTTCGGACGCTAGTCCTTCGTCGGAGTAAAAGAGGAATGGGTAAGAATTCGAATACACACAATTGCAGGATAACTTTTAAAGTAAAAGAAAGAAAGAAAAAAAAAGCACATGGTACGTAACTTTGGTTGGTCTGGCGGTTTTGAAAGCAACTTTGCTGTTCGGTCTATTTTATTTTATTTGAGGCTCGACACTTCCTAACTTTGTTACCGGTTCTTTAAAAAAATGATTAAAAATAGCGAATCTAATCATAAAAGAATTTACTTATAAGCTTTGAAACTTAACTCTAAATCCCTATATCTGATAAATCAACTTCAATGAAATATTTGCTTTTTTGATCTAATCTGATTATATTATATCAGCTATTGTAAATCTCATCTTACGATAGGCCCGTTAAACAGGATTCGAAAAAACAAAAAAGAACTGGTTTGTACTGGACATTAGACTGGATTGCTTTGATGGCAATGTTCGTTTATAACTACAATAATAAAAGAAAATAATTCATTTGAAAGAAAGAAAAAAGAATGAATGGATGAATGAAAGAAAGAAAGAAAGAAAGAAAGAAAGAAAAAGCGAGCAAGGAAAGAAGAAACGAAAGCATATATATATATATATATAAGAAGAAGAAGAAAAAAAAGAATCGAGAAATAGAGAAATCAAGGAAATAAGGCGAGAAAAGTCGGCTACAACTAAGAGCAAATCTAGAACGATAAAAAAGATGTACCTGTTTATACGATTTGGCTGCCAGTAGTTTTACCGCTTAGTTGTCCAAGATAGTTCTTAACACCTCTAGATGGAGCTATAACACTGAAATATATATCTACGGTTCCTCGATAATATCTTAGCAAGACCTCTCTGATAAGTGACTTGATTTGTTTGGGTTGTGACGGAGCTAACTTTGCCTCGGATGTGCAAAAAACGTACACGACAACTTATTTCCCGTCAAACATTTTTCCTTTGCTTATTGTTTATGTTAAGAGTTAAAGATAGCATCAATATATATCAGCTCTAACGTCCCGCTTAACAGCTAAAACGATTTCTAAATCTCCAAAACAAGCCAAGGGAGGCAAGTTTTGTAAGACATTTTGGTTCGCGAAAATTACAACACCTTTATTGTATTAGTTCGTGTGTTCCAAGCCCTGCTTCAATATGATCTTCTTTTACAAAAAAATCTTTTTCATTCAGGTAATTTGGAATTTTTATTTCATACCGCTGTGTCAGTCTAGTTTAAGCATAATGCTAATGAACCAGTAAAATTGCCGATCGAAATAACCTTGCTAATGGTTTAAGATTGCATTTTAGACAATCACCGTCGTGGGCCCCCATGCCGTTCGTGAGTGTTTCACGCGGTGGCAATTCGTTGCCTATAAAGCGGTGTGCTTAAATTGTCGTTTTAACCGGAATAAAAGCACATCCGAATGTTTTATAATCCGTTTTGTTTATGTTAGGAGCAAGTGTGAGGTTAAGTTGGTCTCAATTGGTCGACGCGTTGGGAGTTAAAGAAGATTTCTGTAGTTCAATCTCCTTTGATCTTCGTTCCGGGCTACGTCTTGCACGATGTTACACGCTACCCTGTTCTCCGATACACATGTTTTTGGTGTATCTAAAATATATAGGGCAGCGTTAAAACATTATGCTAGATTGTGTGTGTGTGTTTAAAAGGAACGTCTTGCTGATCTTGCTAATTTTTGATGCAGGTTTGATGCAGCGGCGGGTTGGTACTCTACATAAGCACTAATCGGTTCGGTAGTAACGAAGATCGACCGGTCGGTCGGGTGTTAAATAGTGTGGTTAAGTTGGCTATTCTAAACACCTTCAGATAGGGTACCCTACTTTTTTGTAACTAGTGCTGGCAAGATCGAGATACATACATACAAAGAATTTATCTATAGCATGAATATTGCTAACTAAATTAGATGTAAAACAAAACTACCTGAAACCAATATCATAAATTATCGACGATACTTTTCATGCATGGGTTGAACTACCATCTTGTAGTGCTAGACTACGAAGCTGCACATAGTATTAACACTATCTCCTTCCGTACTATAATGCTAATGAATTAGTTATATATATATATATATATATATATATATATATACACACACAAACAATCGAGGTTGATAAGTGCTCGGACAACAGTTGTCGGAGGAAGAGACAAAAGCGACTTACTTTCCTGTTGATTTTTGCTTAAAATGTTTATGTCGATAGCGGACGTTTAACAGCGTAGTGTTACTTATTTAGTACCTTATGCCAATAGCGAAGATCAAAATATATCGTCTAAAAAGCAGAAAATTGACCGGTAAAACCTTATATTAGTTGGGTCATTTGTATAAGAGATTGAAAAATGTAGTCATTAAATTAGTGAGTGAACGGAAAGCTCAAGTCGTGGAAAAATTGGAAGAATGACGTCGGCTGAATAAATGAGTAAAAAAACAAAACCAGCACGCGAAACAACAAATAGAAGTTGCTAAGTTTTCAACATGGTAGCACGAATAAACTGAAAAAATATATTATCTTAAACCAGCGGATTTTTTGTTTCGTTAAGCGTTTGTTAGCGTTTTTTCATATCCTTAGTAATAATAATAACACTGGCTTTTGTTAATGATACGCATATAGTCGATCGAGTTAAATAAAGGTGTCGATTAAGCCAATAAGTTATGGTAAAAAAAGAGCTGACTTAACGCGACCAAGGGGAATAAATCAAGACCACAGTGTTCCTTAGATTTATCGTAAGTATCTCTCTATCTCTCTTATCGCTCAAAAATTGAATCCCAAATATAATATATTCTTTTCTTGAGTGTTGATATACGAAAACTAATGCGTTCAAGGTAGTTTTTATAGAAATATTTGAAAAGAACTGTTCCATGGGGATTAGGCAACATGGGTCTTGATGAACCAGGCATTATCGCTTTAAGAGCAGCTAATTTTTTCACTTTACACACATTTTTGTATGTAGTCTTGATAGAAATTCAAACAGTGGTAAGCGAAGGATACCAATTATTTTTTCTCATCTTTTTCCAGGTTAAACTAGTGCGTGCTTAAGCATGACGAAATCTTTTGACAGTCAACAATATACACCTATAATTTAAACTCTTAATTTTGAATTGTAGTTTTGGTTCACTGGTGGTTGGCTTTAAAAAATCCTAAAGCTTGAATTATTTATTTCAAACTCAACGAAACTTTAAAATAAAAACGAAATTAAACACAACACAACATGGTTGACTTCGGTTAGAAAGTGGACACCACCATACAATAAACTTGAATTCAATTATGTGATATATTGAATACGGCATTCAGAATATCAAGAATATAACATTTAAGAGGACAGTCTGATGTGTTAGAATTCAACGAAAAATAAATATATACATACCATGACTAAGAATCCAATGATGTAGATTCGGCCTTGTGTCCTTTACGGATGGATCTACGCTATTCCTACAGAATCTATGAACCGATAAAGAAATTGGAAAAAGTTCAAACTTTTATGCAAATAACAACGAATTAAACTAAAGAGGCCGGGCAGCTAGGCGGCAATATCCCACAAACAATTGTTATCAAGAAGTGATGGTAATGATAATAATAATAGGCTTTATTTCAAGAGCGTAAACACATAACATGTGGTATGACCTGTGGTCATGGTTTCTCGAAAGAATAAGTTATATGTTCAATGTTAACGATACAGTCGATGTTAACGATAGTTAAAACATGGGTTTATAATCTCCCGAAACTAACGTCATATAGAGGGTGTGCCGGATGAAGGACTTAGGTATAGAAAGAAATGTGTTTGTCGTGAAGAGACGGCTTTGTCTTTCCGTCAACGCTTTCGTGAATAGACTCGTCCACCATAACGTAAATGCATGACCAAAAAAATAAGAATAAAATTAAAAAAAGGACAAACTAAGGACAATTTTCAAAGTTTCACATCTAAGGACTTTCTTTTTCTCTCGTGGTTTAAATTTCTTTTCATGTTTCGGCATTTTTGTTTAATATTATCGTAATATTTCAAGCTTCTTAGCTAGTGACAAACCAACTTCATATCTGGAAATGCGAGTCAGGGTTCAACATGACACAGTAAAACATCACGGTAAAATATCAAAATATCATCTAATGACTCTATCATTCTGTTAGTTGTGGCAAGCGTGGCTTAGCGCCTAAAAACATCATTAGCCTTTCACTATTGGTGTCCCTGGCTACCGCTGTGGTATCGTTACGGCTGAAATCCTTCACATGTTAATAGCATGATATATATGTAATATTCCATGTATAGTATTATATTCTAAACTGTGCCCTTTATCTTATAAAAATCACTAGATTCTTATATCAAAAGCTCAAATTTGTATAGTCAGTTAGTTGGATCATTTGATTAAGAAGCGACGCCTATTTATCTTGAATGATATTGCTGTTAGACACCCCATCTTTTGTACCTTAAGACTGAAGGTCTATTTATCACTATACTAATCCGATTGAATCAGACATATAGAGCAACCATACTATATATTTACTATCCACAACTTTAACCTTTCAAAACTTTAAACTTTTGTAACAGTAGTTTTTTTTAAACTGCTCTTTTTTTTTCAGTCACCAAATGAGTATGAAGGAATGTCGAGATTTGTAGTTTAGTGTGACTTGTCGGTGTTCTAATGCATTTTATCACTATTGGGTGCGTTACAGGTTTTGCAGCATGGTTGATAAGGTAGCCGATAGATCGAATTAGAATTTAGAAGTTGATTTTTGTGGAGGGAGGAAAACCGGAGAACCCGGAGAAAAAACCCTCGAAGCACAGGAGAGAACCAGCAAACAACTTTACTCACATACGACACCGAGCCCGGCATGGCTTGAACCCGCGGTTCGCTTTGGTGAGAGGTGGCGAACTAGAAGCACACACCACCATTATTCCCCAATCTGTTCAGACTCTGATAGTGAAAATGATGGAGGCAGAGAATGACTGTTTTTAGATATTTTTGCTATGAAACTACTCGTTTTTGTACATCTGTCAGTACCTGCTAACTTGATCAACACATTTTTCTTTTACCAATTCTTAAAAACACGCTCCGAGCTTCTTTATGTTTTCGTTCCATTTACTTGAATACCTATTTGAGAAGACTGACTGCATTCAGTAACTGTACGTACAAATTCTACTTCTGTGACCATAGAAAGGCTTATAGAATTTACCATAAACAAAAGAATTGAAACAAACATGTTGTTTTGAAGTAAAATGGCCGCGAACTGGTGGCAAAGGGATTAGAGGATAGCAAGTTCCCGCGTTAAAAGTTAGCACAGGCTCACGCAATGACCCGTACGGTAATTTTGAGAATTCATTAGTATATTACTCCCTTCCCTCCCTCCTCAGAAATCAGGTGTAGCCCTTCGAAAAGAAAAACGTACTAAGTTATTGAACAGAGTTAATTATTTATCTTTTTTCAACAATTTTGAATAGGCTGATTTTTAGGTACGAGGAATAATATCAGTTATCAACCTCGTCAGGAAACAGACAGTTCAATTATAGTGTTATCTAAGAACACAAAATAAATAATCGTTAAGAAATCTCTTCCACTTGCACTACCCTGGAGTAAAAATAAGTATTGGGATGGATAAATAACTTCCATGCAGCAAATTATAAAAGTAAACTCTTGCGTCTTAGGTTAACACGGTTTTTCTATAGTAAAGATTACGTTTTATTTTTACTTTCCATATCCTCTATTTTTCGCGCCGATTTTCGGTACATGCGCAGAACAGCTTTTTCCAGCTTGTTTGTCAATTTGCCAATCAATGACTATAAAGTTTTGGGCAGACACGTGACCACTACTAGTTAACATGGTTATCTTGGACAGATCCCATAGCTTGGCAACCTACACTTACTCTTTGGCTTCTCTAAATTCAAAAGAGACGACAAAAATAACGACCAAGTGGTACATGGGATTGTGGCACTCGACCGATTTTGGGAGAGGTCAAAGGCCTTGCCACATCGCGTTTGTAATAACTGCTGTCCAGCAATCCTATTCACCACGTGGTCGTTACCAGAGATTTTTATTTTTAAAAAAAAAAAAAAAAAAAAAAAAAATCCAAAATATATTGCAGAAAGAACAAGACGAAAGGGTTAATCGTTTTAAAAGAAGATCCTGTACCCTGTCATTGGTGATGAAAAAGCGTATGGCAGATTGATAACATATCAAATATACATACCAAGAGAAAATGCGGAACTAGAGTTCATTTTCTCTTATATAGAGATACCTATTTCAAAAATGGTTGTCGGAGGCAATGATAAGTCATTCTAAGATCCAAGAATAGTTGGAAGGACTTGTGTTTCTAGTTCTTATTCTTGTCAAGAACACGGAGCTTATAGTTGATATATTCAATGTTGTTCTGAGTTGTAGTCGACGAAACCGTATTAAGGCCTCGATTATTTTTGGTTTGAGTTATGTACCCATAATTTCTTTAGCTCCGACAACTTTATAGATTTAAATACAAGATATTTCTATAAGGAAATTAAAATAAACATTTAAAAAACAATTAGCGATAAAAAGTTACGTTCACAAGCTATTAAAATAGGTGTTCAATGACACAGTCAGATATCTTTTGAATCGTTTTAAAAAAACTTTAAGTGTCTTTGAAATTTAACTTAGTCTTCTTGCGCGTTCAGTCTTGTCCTGATGTTTGAACCGATGATTTTGAATCTCTATTACCTTCTGCTATTCTTACTGAACGATCAATCAGACCAAAAAGACAAACTTCAAGGATTTATTGTAGTGGTTGATTGCCTTATTATGTTGGATTATGAAAATCCATCAAGGAAGATTAAGAAACACTTGCATTTAGAAACGTAAATGAAGGAATCGAATACTCTAGCGAGCTGTAAATCAACGAGCATTAATTTTATGGGACTGACTAACGACTTAGATTCCTTGATGTTTAAACATTTCAAACTCAAATATTTCATTTCGGACACGTGAAGTACTTCAAAATGCGTCATTCTTTGCTTCAGCTTGCCTGCTTTTAAATTTGATGTACTTTACGAAAAGTATCTTTTGAGTATCGTAATATGAAATATAAAGTAGATTTTAAGTTTTTCTCTCGTTTTTGGTCACGATTCACTGTTTTGACACGCATTGACCAGTTTTTTTCTTCCTTATCTTCGACTTAAAGTTTTTTCTTCATTTTTTTCTAACCAGCTGAGATGTTTCCTTACTGACTAAAATAGTTTTTCTTTCTAATCTTTTTAGTCCAATTTCTCGTTCGTTAAAACCTGGTTCTCACCTTTTTGTTTTAGTCTTCCTTGATTTGGCTTGTGCTTGTGCTTATGCTTGCGTCGATCGGCTTTTGTCGCCAGTGAGAAGTGAGAACCAGGTACACTATTTTAAAAGCTACTCACCCACCCACACTTACATGAACTTCAAAAAATATGGGATATCTTCCCTGATATTTTTTTCAGAGAGCCCTCTAGTGATGGACAACTCAAAAAAAAATCAGGGAATTTCTTAGTTAATTTTAGCAGAAGTTCCAAGCGTGCAGGGCATTTTTGTCACTTAAAACTAGAAAGACAATGTTCTATAGTAATGCTTTTTAAACCGAATTTCTTTTGTCTACAAATCATCTAGACATGTCGTACCGATTATGTCATTGCTATAAGGTTTTTTAACTCCACTTTTATTCAAAAATGCGTATTCTTAACTATTAAAATGTAACTAATGAACATGAATCTGTCTGTCGAGCTGTTGACATTAATTGAAATATTCTCACACCAACTCTTAAGATTTCACCCGATAGCAAATATTTTTTGTTTTGGCATATATTTGTTTGACTTCCAGTGGGTCTAAAGCCCTGCTTTGTCTAGTAAGTGTAGGATCTAATAAATCTTACTCGCTGCATCAATAGACGCTTAGATTGAGTCCATACTCAAGAATAACCTTATAGACAAACTAGAGATACACTGCTCTATCTAGCTATGATTTGGTTGATCGTAATCAAAGTTTAGAAAGCATTGAGATACGCCTCCGCGGGTTCAAAGCAAAGCAGACCGCGAAAACAAAACAAAACAAAACAAAAC